>JASSUY010023391.1:0-27608 GCA_032466535.1 Forpus xanthops
CTCGCGCGCGCCCCCGCACGGGCTGGGGTGGGCAAGGGAGGGGAGGGGCGGGGCGCGTGCGCGCGCAGCTGGCTGCCGGTCGCGCGCGCTCTCCCAGGCTTCCCGGGGAATCCAGCGGCAGCAGGAAGAAGAGGCGCTTCCCCCGCGCACGCGCAGCTGGCCTGGCGGGCGCGCGCTGAGCCGCGGCGGCGGGAGGGAGGGAGGGGGGAGGGGAGGGAAGCTGCTGAGGTAAAGTTAGGGGGAGAGAGAGACTCCGTCAGCGAAGCGAGAGCCGGGGAGGCTCGGCGGCCGCCATTACTGAGACGAGAGCGCCGAGGAGCGAGCGGAGAGGTGGGACTGGGGCTGCGGCGGCCGGGAGCGCTCGGGAGCTGCGGGCCGGAGAACGGAGAGAGCCCCGCGGGGAGAAAAAGCCGCCGGGGGTGCTGGCTCAGAGAGAGCGTCCCGGGAATGCTGCCGCTCCAGCCGCCGCTGAGGAGCCGGATCCCGACGGCGCAAGGTGAGGGGAGGAATCCGGTCCTGTGGGAGCTGGCCCGGCCCGGCGGCCGGGAGCGGGGCGGCCGGCTCGGCAGGCGGAAGGGGAGCGGGGGGAGGAGGCGGCTGTAGCCCGGCGAGCTGGTGCGGCGGCCACTGGCTGTAACCAGTTCAAAGGGCCGGGGCCGGCGTGGGGAGAGGGGAGACGGCCCCCCTCCTCCCCTCGGTCGGCCCCCTCCGTGCGAGAGAGGGGAGGGCAGGGAGCCGGGTGCCTGGTCCCAGACAGGTGATGAAGGCCTGAGCAATGGGAGGGTCTGAGCCTGCTGTACGAGGCTGCCAGCTGGTCACGGCTCTCCAGGGAGCGAGGAAGGCAAGCAGGAAGGGGAGCTTCCCTGCTCCTCTCTTCTTCCTTCCTCATTCCCTTCTTCTCCCGACTCCTTAGGCTTCCTCCCTTCTTCTATTCCCACCACCTTTTCCTCCCCCCCCCTTCTGTTCTCCTTTCTCTGTACTTCTTTTCCTCCTCATTGCTTTCTTGTACTCATTCTCCTCTATGCTTTTCATTCTCTACTAAATTTGAACAGTTGTCAATTCCTCTCCTCCTTCCTTTCACCTTCAAATATTGGTCGATATTAAATTTCAGAAAACTTCACTCTCCTAATGATGTGTGTGCATTTCTGTTTTTCCACCAGGTGGATTTTAAGGATTTGAAATAGGGTAGCCAGTTGCAGTGTTGCAGCTTTCAAGCATTTTGAAGCTCTTCAGCCAGCATAACCTTTAGACTCTCTCCACCCAGGGGAAGCACCAGAGACATACAGATATAATGCTACAGTGTTGTAAATATAGGACATAAGAAGTATAAAACACTGATTTAATTAAAAATAGAAGACAGACCATTTGCTTATAAAAGGAAGACATACTTGTCACCTTCCCCTCAGAATACACCCCACCCTTCCTCTGTACCCCCCTTTTGCCCTCATTTATGTCGGTTTTGATACCAGCATGGAATATTTCCTTAATAAGTAGGAGGGAAACGTTTTTAATCTAGACCAAAATAGGCCTGTGGGGGTATGTGTGTATTCTTTAGTGTCATGCAGATAACTGGAGGATTTTCTTTTTCTTAGTAGAGATCCTTGACAAAAATTTAAAAACTCTACGCTGCAGAGTAAAAACAGTAGAGGGAACAGCATTTGCTGGTCAGTTGGACGTCCATTTTAAACCTGTGCACTGAAGCCAGTTGCAGCCCTGATTCTTGTATACTTATTTCACAAATGAATGAAGAATTAATAGCTTATCTTCTGTTGTGCTGTTTTACCTTCCTAAGGTTTTCTGATGATGGCTGTTTTCAGCAGTGACATCAATGACCAGAGTTAAGTGCTTTCTCAAAAAACCCAATACATACTTCAAGTTATTAGTACATAACTAAAATGGGCATGTTACAAATATTAATCCGGATGCGTTTTTATAAGGGTTTGTTTTCCTTTGTACTACTTTGGAAATTATTATTAGGAAGTGTTAAAATCCTTAAAATTCTATTTATAGAACGCTACTGAAAGTCAGTCCTTAGTCAGAGCTTAGAGGCACCTTGTAAAGAACAGTAGTTTTTAAAAGAGTCTTTGGTACATAAAGTATCAGAAATTGTTTAAGCTTTGTTACATTATCCCTAGCTTGTTTCAGTATAACAAGTTGCTTTTAAGCTCAGACCATACTGAGCTTAAATAGCATGAGTTTTTTAAAGTATCCCTACATAAAGCAGCTGGCAGCATTGTAAAAATGTAAATAATTGCAACCAAGTGCCTACCACTCCCTGGTATTGGACTTTATTTTAGCCAAGGTGTTGCATATGGAACATAATCCAATTAAATACTTTAGGCTCAGACTGAATTGTTTTAAAATGCTATATTTAGCACTAACAGAATGAAATGCTGCACGTTTCTGAGGTTAAAGATAAAATATGCTTTCCTAAAGCCGTAGGTGTTTTTCCATGTACAGACTTTGTAGGAAAGAAAAGCACTGATCATAATAATAGGTTGTTCTGTGTAAGCGTACCTTTGGGATTTGTTGTTTGAGTAGATGGTGCAAAAATCATTCCATTCCATTTAGTAAAGGTATTAAAAGGATGCTGGTGGTATCTGAAGACTTCCAAAAGTACTTTCTTAGGAGAAGGTAAATCCCATGTACCAGCATCCTTCAGGAATATTTTGTTTAAAACTTCAGAACAGTCCACATCACTACTTTTAGTGGACTAGCTAGTATGTGGTATGTTCTTCAAATTGTGTGTACAAGGCATCCTTCAGAGATGATGCTCTGACCTTTGCTGGAGGACTGGAAGTTTACAAAACCAAATGCTCGGCATGAAGTTCTGCTGGCATGGCTGTGTGGTTGAGGAGCTGGAAGCGGGCACTTTTACGGACACGACGTTACCTACGGGGGTAAAGCCGGCGGTGCGTTCTCGCGGCATGTTAAGAAAGGAATGCTGTGGAGGGAGCCTGCGTGGCTCGGCAGAGCTCGTCGCACCGGCAGGAGCTCCAACTGCCGGTGGCGGCGGAGCCGCCGCTAGGGGGCTGCGCGCGCGTTCGGGTCCCGGGTGGCCCGGCCAGCTTCCCGCCGGTGGCGCGGCTGCTCCTAGCCTTGCGACCAGGTGCTTGAAGTCAGTGCAGGAGCTGATCGGTTTGAAGCGCTGCGCCGGGCTCCGGACTGTAAGAAAAAGTTTAGTGGTTAGGTTTTAAGTTGAGTAACGATGGGAGTTCTCTATTATGACTGCCAGGATTTTTTTTCCCCCATGTCTGTGTTACTCGGTTTTAATGGCCACACAAAATCTAACAGTGTTAACTTTTTTATTTTTTCCACGTTATTATTGTGTTTTTGTTTGTTTTTGTTTTGTTTTTTTTTTTTCCTAACCCTTGAGAATTTTTAGCCTGAAGGTCAGTGCAAGTGAGCTGGAATACTCTTGTTTTGTTTTAAAACTCATTAAAAAAAAAAAAAAAAAAAGTATTTTTAAGGGCATTACATTTTACAGATTATTGGCTGAGTCCTCTTAGCACTTCCTTTTATTTATGTTTGATTAAAGAAATGTAAGTTCAAAATTCTTCACAGGAAAATCTGAAGCTATTGTATTAAAGTTGTTTTGATTTGAGTAATAACTGTGCTTTTCTAGTCACACCTATCAGAAACCAAAAAGTTAATCTGTGGTTAGTTCTGGATATCACGTTGTGTTATCAGTTAGAGCTGTTTCTTTGCTTTGAGTTCGATTCCCACACGTTCTGTGTCAGTTCACATACAACCGTACTAAAAGAATGCTCGCATTTAAAAAAGTGAAACCCATACCTGCAATGGAGACCTAATAGCAGCCTTCCAGTATCTGAAGTGGGCCTATAAGGATGCTGTGGAGGGACTCTTCATTAGGGACTGTAGTGATAGGACAAAGAGTGGCGGGTTAAAACTTAAACAGGGGAAGTTTAGATAGGATATAAGGAGGAAGACCTTTACTGTAAGGGTGGCGAGACACTGGAATGGGTTGCCTAAGGAAGCTATGAATGCCCCATCCCTGACAGCATTCAGAGCCAGGTTGGGCAGAGCCTTGGGTGACATGGTTTAGTGTGAGGTGTTCCTGCCCCTGGCAGGGGGGTTGGAACTGGATGATCTTGAGGTCCTTCCCAACCCTAACTATTCTATGGTTCTATGCACAGTTTTGGAAATGTGTATATTGTTGCATCTTGGCATTAATTTGTTTAAGTTGGTTAATTATTTTACAGAGTAGTATTTGCTGCTTACATATGCCTTTTTACTTGCTTAAATCATAATTTAAAAAAAGAAGTGAATATCCAGAGTTCTCATTTTACGCAGGTAGAAATTACACATATGCCTTGTGCAAGGTCAAACAACAAACTACTGTTTGAATAAGTCTCAAAAACTTATTGGTGTCAGGTCCTGGATTCTATATTGCAGTTCCTCATGAAGCAAAATAGTGTAAAATGGTCCAGATAAGTGCATCAGTAAAATTTGTTCAAGTTGCTGAAACCAGGTGATAATTTTTTTTTTTTTTGAGGAAATGCAGTTTACCGCTTTTTCTATCCTTTCTTTGACCCTTCCTTCCTCATCTACTTCTTTTTCTTATGGTTTTATCAATCCTTTTTTGGATCCCTTATGTAAAATTTCTCCATTAGTTCTTTTGTGTTCTTCCTGAATAACTTTGTAAGTAAGCCTGATCAGGTAGTCTTACACTAAGAAACTTCTCTGAGTTCTGTGTATGTCTTTATTAGGATCTTCTGTGCAAAAAGAATTTGAGAATTTATCTTTCTTATAAACTTGTACTTTTTCCTTTTCTGTTAAAGTGCTGACTTTGAACCTATATTGAATACTCTCAGATATTTTGAAATTTGTAGATAAGTAACTTGAGAGGCCTAAATTTGGACTTACCAATTATTATCAATACTGTTGATTTGATCTTTTGCAGTTTACCTGTTTCTTGTACCTTGATCTAATTTGTGATCTAATTTATAGGTTGGTTTGTATGGGTTTTTTTCCCCCCTTTTTTTTTTTTTTCCTTTTTTTTCCCCTTTCTAATTTTTTATGAACAGCAGTAATGGTAATAGATGCCCCTGAAATGCTAGATTGCAGCTAAAGAACTGTGTTTTGGTTTGAATTTAGGAATAAAGTTTAGGCCTTGATTTAATTTTGGGTAATATGCTGGTGGTCTTCAGAGTATTGTTACTAATAGGAGAACATTAGTGAGCGTAGTAAGAACTAAGAATGAACTTCTGTTTTTAAGCACACTATTGCATTAATATATAATATGAAGTTGGGCAGTAATTCCCCCCCCCCCCTTATTTTTCTAAATTGATTACTTTGCTTTTGTGTGCAAAGCATTATCTAAGCTACATTCAGTTAGTATGATGGCCATCCTTTAGGGATGGTATTTGGCCATCATACTAACTGAATCTGAAATGAACAGTGGTTGGGGTAATCCATTCTCATCCTTTGTTTACCTAGCATGACTAATCACTATACCATTTAAATGGAATTCCTTTTCAGTTGTATCTCTGTTGAAGTTGTTTCAAGGCATTGTCCTTTGCAATCTTGTTATTGCTTGACTGAGTTTATTTACTGATAACCAATCTGAATCTTTTTTCCCAAGTGTTGGGTGGTACTTGCTGTACTTTCAGAATTTTACCAGGGAGTATTGTATTTACCCTTACTTGAAAATAAGATTCAAATATGGTTACTTAAGTAAGATTACCAGCATCTGTGAAGACAAGAAGGCCATGTTAGCGAAGAACAGGACGCATTAAGTGACTAGAACCTCAACAGACTTTGGTGAATTGAAATTGTTGATAAGATGGCATTGGTGTACTCAGTACCTGTTTTAGTTTCTAAAAAGGATGTAGATGTGAAGAGGTTTCTTATGCTTGTTTTAGTGAAAAAGATACTTCTTGGTAATTATTGAGTGAGAAGTAACAACATTACATAAAGCTACATCAACAGGTGGTTTTTTTGTTTGTTTGTGGGTTTTTGTTTTTGTTTTTTTTTTTAACTGGTTCTTGAAGTGGGAATGGTTGAATTGTTATTCTGATATGTTTTGAGTGGAGCTGTAATTACTGATGTGCTGATGGGTCTTGGAATTTGGATAACATACTCAATATTTTCCAATGCCAAGTTTTGATCCTTAAAAAGTGTGAAGCGAGAGATAACTTGGCATAAAAACTTACTGTCAGCAATAACATGAATCCAGAACTAAAACTTCCTTGGAATCATGGTCTTCAGTATATGAAAGTATTGTACATTCAAAAGTCATCCTACAAACTATTTCAGTGAGTTCGATTTTTGTCCTGGTTTAAGCCCAGCAAGTAACTCAGAATCCAGCCAGTAACTCAGAACCAAGCAGCTGCTTGCTCACACCCTGCCCCTCTTCTAGAATGTGAAGGCAACTTGCAGCACTGCACCAGCTACTAAGGAGAAAAATGACTGTTACTGCTGAACCCAGGACTATTGTACTTTGTGATCTGCTATATTGGTCACAGTAACTTTCTGTTGGTGTATTTGTATACCTTGCAGATTGTGAGGGCCCTTTTGCAAACATTATCACATAGGTATGGTAATTGAAACTAACCCTGAAAAATACTGGTTTGAAACTGTTGCATCTAGACAACATTACAGAGTGAGTAAAGGAAACCACTCTTACTTTGCCTGTTGGCATTATTTGTGGCTGCTTAAATATTTGTTGGTCATGAGCAATTCTGTAGAGTCTTCTAGATGACATTTCTGCTTCAGCCATGTTAGGTCTGAAAATGGTAAACATTTTTAGATTCAGAAAGCAATTTCTGAAGGTATTCAGAAATACTTAGATTTATTTGTGATTTTCTTAGGTATGGACACATCTACAAGCTCTACAGGAATTGTGCAGCCAAAATTTCTAAATAATGATAGGTGATTGACTATTTTAGTATTTATTAGTTGCTAATAATATGGTATTCTATGCTAATGTTTAGAATTCTGCTTAGAAAAATCTGGGAGACATGTTTGGAAGTAGGACTTTGTGTGGCTTCTTAATGCTTTTAGCCGATCTTGTGGGGACCTGTCTTTGAGCTTTCTCTTGTGGCAGTGTGTTACAAAGTGGCTGGTGTTCCCTTTCTCCAGGCCCCAGATACATACTTGAAGGCAGAGACTTTTCTTTTAGTCTGCTCTTTCATGTGCTCTTCTTCAGAATCCCATAGTCTGTTTTCTCATGTGCGACTATCTGCTCTGCTCATGTAAGCTGTGGACAAAGTGGAGAGGCACAACTAGGAGGTGAGGATAGGGAGTGTGAGTTACCTCCCATCTTCTCTTTCAAGCAGTTGAGTTTAGCTTTGCAGCTAGGCCAGGCTTCGTGCAGGACTGATTGGCTGCTGTCTAATAATTTTGGGGGTGTTTGGTGCCACAAGATGGAAACTACAGTATTATTGTTGTACTGGTATGTTGCTTATCACTGTAGTTAAACTTTTTTTTTTTGTCCAAAACAAGTTACGAAAAGTAAAAGTTACTAAGAGGATACTAAAGCTTAGACTTTTTCAATTGCCTGTGTTATTCCCAAAGCAAAATGGAATTACTAGTGAATATAACTGTAACTGACAAATCAAGAAAAAACTCTGCCATACTGTCTTGATGTTATGTTTAGCACCTGCACCATGTAGTGCTACATCTTACTTTAAAATGACACTTTTCCTTAGTTAAAAGTGGCTTACATCACGATCTGGTGCAAGTGCCTCGAGTTCTTTTCCTTTTCTGCATCTTAAAATATGCATCACTGCCCTGATGCAAAAAGTCTGGGTTTTGTGTGGACGCAAACTGAAGAAGTTCACTGACAGAGTTCAATTTTTTTTAATTACTTTGTAGCAGCATCCCTCAGTTAAAATGAACACTTATCAAGGTTATGCTAATAATTTGTATCTTAGTTGAGAATTCACAATCTTCAGATATAATTATGCTTTCAATTTCTGATTTGTTGCAGCCTGTGAGGCTTTTTTTTAATTTAGAAATGCTGTACTAAAGATAAAAAGGTTTGAGATGGTAGATGGTACTTTTCTTCTTAGTAATAAAATGCATGTACATGTATTTGGGCATACATTCATTTTATGTATCTGTAAATTATGACTATGCAAACTTTATCTTATGAAACTATGTTCTAAGTACCTTAAAATTCCAAATTCTTCTACAAGTGGTAAGAAATTTTTATATTTGGCAGTTTATGTTGAGACACTGTAGAATCATAGAATTAGTTTGCTATATTCATTTATTTTTCAGAATAAGCTTTTGCAACCTAGATATTGTTAAAATACCAAGTTGAACTTATGAAATCATAGTTAATTACTTAAAAATTGTGCCTTCTCTGTCCCAAGTATTAATTACAAAATTTAAGCCCCCTATGTTTAGAGGAAGACCAGTCTGAGCTCTTGATTCTGTTTATGGGTTTAAAATGAGGAAAACAATCTGCATGCATAGGTGCAGTATTGTACCTTCTCTGATTGCTGCCTCTGCATTCATGATTTTGTAATTAGTAACGAATCTGACTTTTTGGTTTCAGATCCCTCAGGGAAGGACTTGCTGAAGGACACTGTTTAAATGTGTGACATTACTGCAGGAAGATCGCAGCAGGATAACCATCTTGCTTTGCACCTTGTTTTCCGAAGGGTGAGTTTGGGCTTTAGGTCTTCATAATTTTGTCTTTAAGGGGGGGAGGAGGGTGAATGAGTACAAGATGTTGCACCTCATTTTCTTTTTAGCTACGTTTGGAAATCTAAAAGCCTGTAGAGACAAGGTCCTGTGGTTTGACTGTAGAAGGTCAGAGATTCTTCCTGCAGTGGTATCATACACTTTGTGTCTTCTGTAGTTCTCCAGCATTTTTTGTATTTAAACATAGAAATGCTCTGTTATTTTAAATTTGAAGATTTAAATTAGTTAGGGAAATCAAACAGCCCCTCCTTTATATCTGTAGCAGAGATGAAGGGGGAGGGGAGCAATGACTTGGAGTGTTTTCAATTTGTTATAACAGAATTAGGCAGATTAAAGCCAGATAATTGAACTGACTTACTATGAAATTTCCAGTGTGTGTATTTTAAACCTGTACAATACTATAAAGTACCTTTAAATTGCTTATATACTGAAAAGAGAAATCTTCCATTTGGTGAGCAATTTAATAGTGATTACGTATTAAATGTGAAGTCATTATAATGTCAAATTTTTACCAGATTTATTACTTAATTAACAGATATAAATTTGTGACTTTGCTTTGTACAATCAGTGCAAAGTAGAAACTGTATAAGAAAAATGAAAAGAAAACCATACTGGTTTTAAATATCTGTAATGATTCAAATCCCACTATGGTGAAAATCTACCATGTCAGAACTTTGTGAGAGGCTAATGTGTTTATTTTCCCTTCGTTGGTGTCCCATTTCACCTTACTCTTTGTACTTCCTCACTTAAACATGTATCGATTTGTCAGAACATTTATTGGTGGAGAAGGAAGAACCTTTTCTGCTTGAGGTGAAGAGTATCTGAAAGTATTGAATGTTTTGTATAAAGTAGTTGCAAATTGACAGCATCTTCCTGATTAAATGAAATAATCCTGTGGATGAAAGTTTTTGTGTTCTAGTTTAGTTCATGTCAAATCTGTTGTGCTGTGGCAAACATTTTATAGTGGAAATGCTGACTAAGCTTCTCATTCTAATAGTCTGAGTGATGCTACTATGATAAGCTTTTCTGTAGGAAAAAAAAAAACAGCTGGGCTTATTTATAGTAATATAAACACTGCTTATGAAGGATTTAGTTATGTTTTTTTTTTTTTTTATTCCCAGAACCATTTTCTGTTGGCTCTAAATCCTGTCTTTCAAGAATATAAAAATAACAGTGGAAACAGTAAAAACCAAAATTTAAAATACAAGTTGCTTTTCTGAACGTGCCTTTGCAAAAACTGATCCTAACAAAAAGTCAAAAATCGTTCCAAAAATGCAGTGTACTTCTTTCATTACTGCATGTCTTTATGTCTAGAAATAGTTTTACAAGTATTAAAGTAGGAAGCAGATTTTGGGAGCTTTTTGGGTGACAGATGCTTCAGGTGTGTTTTGTTTTTTTTTTTTTTTTTTTATTTTGAAGGAAGGTACCACAGTATCGTTCTCAACAAATTGTTATTTTGAACGTACAATTTTTCAAAAATGCAAAATACACAATTACTAAAGTTGAGATACTGAGACTAAAATTTCAGTATTGATCCTTATTATACTTTTTCCTTCATATAAGGGCTTTTTACAGGTCTGTTTACATATATTTGTTATTTTGTACTCCACAAATGTAAAACCAAATATAAGTACAGTAGTCTGTACTTTTCATTTGTAGTGCTATGTGAGAGGTACCTTTTTACCAAGAAAATGAGAGAAGTATTCTTATCAAAATATTTTCACAAAATTATAGATCAGTGTAGGTTATGGAATTCACCTCTTGAGGCCATTTTGTCCAGCCTCCCTGCTCAAGCAGGATCACCTAGAGCAGATTGCCCAGGACAATGTCCAGGTGACTCTTGAATATCTCCAATGAGGGAACCTTTACAACCTCTCTGGGCAACCTCTTCTAATATTCAGTCACCCTTATGGTAAAAAAGTGTGTCCTGGTATGGCACTTTGTGTGTTTCAGTCTGTGCCCATTGCCTCTTATCCTGTCACTGGGCATCACTGAAAGAGTCTGATTCTGCCTGCTTTGCATCTTTCCTCCATATATTTGTATGCATTTATGAGATCTCCCCTGAGCCTTTTCTTCAGTCACAGCTCTCTCAGTCTTGCATGAAATGAGAGATGCTGTAGTCCCTTAATTGGCTTAGTTGTCCTTTGCTGGACTCGCAGGTAGCTCTGTATCTTTCTTGTAGTGTAGAGCTGGACACAGTGCATGAGGTGTGGCCTCACTGGTGCTGCACAGAGGGGAAGGTTCACCTACCTTGGCCTGCTGGCAGTGCTTTGTCTAATGCTGCCCAGGGTACCATTAACCCTGTTTACCATAAGTGTGTGTTGCTGGCTTGTGTTCAGCTTGCTGTCCAGTGGCATCCCCAGGTCCTTTTCTGTAAAGCTGCTTTCCAGCCAGTTGGCTCCCAGCATATGCTGATACATGGAGTTCTTCATTCCTGGATGCAGGACTTTGTGTTGCCCAAGGCTTCTCTCAGCCCATGTCTTCAGTTCGGGTGTGTCTCCCTGGATGGCAGCATAACCCTCTGGTGTATCAGCTGCTCCTCCCATTTTTGTCACCAGCAAACTTGCTGTGGGTATGCTCTGCCCCATCATCCAAGTCATCAATGAAGATGTTGAAAAGTATTGGCCCCAGGTCTTGTCCTTGGAGTATACCACTATTTTTCATGCCACTAAACACAACCTGTTGGGCCTATCCATTCAGGTTTTTTTCTCTTATAATGTATTGTTTTCAAAACAGTAAATATTTTTCCATTTGCAGTATGTATTTAAGAAGAGTCTTCTGATTAATAACAGAGTTTGTGGGAATTGTTATACTCAAAAATGGCTTATACTCAAAGTAAAGCCACTAGAACCTTGTATGTAATTCTGTGGAAACTTGAGTGTAGATAGAGTAGGTTTTATTTACAGTTACTAAAAGTTTTTGGTTTTTTTCCCAGAACCAGAAGAAATACTGCATTGTAATCTTAAAATCTCAGATGTAAGTCTCAATTTTCTGTACATAGTTATCTCTGTGACAATATTTGTACGTCTCTGTACATTTCAGGTTAGAAACTTCTTAAAAGCAGTTTTCTGTTAGTATAGAAATAAAGTAGTTCTGCAGATAGGTAGTGGCTAAGCCACACTGGCGACTTCCTGGTTTTACAGGTTCTTATGTGAAAGTTTTGTTAATGAAACCTTAATCAAAACCTACAGGTGCACACACTCTAGTTAGTCACATATTACATGCTGTGTAATATATGAGCATGACTAGAAGTGTGTATGCGAATACTGAGTTGGGTTTAGAGTTTTTGTGTTGCATTTATTGTAGTGGAAAATGCTTCTAGTGCGTAGCACCTGAAGTTATGAAGAAAACCAGTAATTTGGGGTTTTGGGTATAGGTTGTTTTTCTTTTTTAGAAGTATGCTGCTCTATCAAAATAGGTATGAACTATTATTAAATGGTACCTAAAGCCTGTTGGTTTTAAATTTATAATATAAACAGTATTGACGTGAAGTAATTGTGACTTTAAGATTTCGTTTAAAGTAGTTGTAAAATTTCATACACCTAGAAAACACTTTCAGAATGAGCAATCAAAAGTGCTTTTTAAAAGCTCATTTTTCTCTTTAATGTTAGAAGGAAATACCTGCAGTCTTTAAAATTTTTTCTTTGTTTTCTTTAGGAAGATGATCCTCATTAACCAGGCTATCTGAGGTTCTCTCAATGACAAGCTGAAGCAGGAACAACTGGAAGCTATTTCCGGAACCCTGGATATACAACTTAAATTTGTAGGAGCCTTTCCAGAATGAAAACCACATACAGTTACCTTGATAATTGCAAAAAGATGAGAGGAAAGTTATGATGGCAAAAAACAAAGAGCCACGCCCCCCATCTTATGCTGTTAGTGTTGTTGGACTGTCTGGAACTGAAAAGGATAAAGGTAATTGTGGAGTTGGAAAGTCATGTTTGTGCAATAGATTCGTTCGTTCAAAAGCAGATGAATATTACCTTGAGCATACCTCTGTGCTTAGCACAATTGACTTTGGAGGAAGAGTTGTTAACAATGATCACTTTTTGTACTGGGGTGACGTAACACAAAGTGGTGAGGATGGAATTGAGTGCAGAATTCATGTAATTGAACAGACTGAGTTCATTGATGATCAGACTTTCTTGCCTCATCGGAGTACGAATTTACAACCATATATAAAACGTGCAGCTGCCTCCAAACTGCAGTCAGCAGAAAAACTAATGTACATTTGCACAGATCAGCTAGGCTTGGAGCAAGACTTTGAGCAAAAACAAATGCCTGAAGGGAAATTAAGCATAGATGGGTTTTTATTGTGCATTGACGTAAGCCAAGGCTGCAATAGGAAGTTTGATGATCAACTTAAGTTTGTGAATAATCTCTATATCCAGCTTTCGAAATCCAAAAAACCCATAATAATAGCAGCAACGAAATGTGATGAATGTGTGGATCATTATCTGCGAGAGGTTCAGGCCTTTGCTTCAAATAAGAAGAACCTTGTGGTCGTGGAAACATCGGCAAGATTCAATGTCAATGTTGAAACGTGTTTTACTGCACTGGTACAAATGATGGATAAAACTCGTGGTAAACCTAAAATAATCCCCTATCTAGATGCCTATAAAACTCAAAGGCAGCTAGTTTTTACAGCAACAGACAAGTTTGAAAAACTTGTCCAAACTGTGAGAGACTATCATGCAACTTGGAAAACTGTTAGTAATAAACTGAAAAACCACCCTGATTATGAAGAGTACATAAATTTGGAAGGAACAAAAAAGGCCAAAAACACATTTTCAAAACACATAGAACAGCTTAAACAGGAACATATTCGAAAAAGAAAAGAGGAATATATTAATGCATTGCCAAGAGCTCTTAATACTCTTCTGTCAAATCTTGATGAGATTGAACGCTTAAGCTGGTCAGAAGCCTTGAAGGTAATGGAGAAAAGGCCTGACTTCCAGTCCTGTTTTGTAGTGCTTGAAAAAACACCCTGGGATGAAACTGACCATATAGATAAAGTAAATGACAGAAGGATTCCATTTGACCTTCTCACTACACCGGAGGCAGAGAAAGTTTACAAAAACCATGTGCAGCATCTTATATCTGAAAAAAGGAGGGTAGAAATGAAGGAGAAATTCAAAAAAACTCTAGAGAAAATCCAGTTCATTTCACCCGGACAGCCATGGGAAGAAGTTATATGTTTTGTGGTAGAGGATGAAGCGTTCAAATACATCACTGATGCAGATAGTAAAGAAGTGTATGGTAGGCACCAGAGGGAGATTGTTGAAAAAGCCAAAGAGGAGTTTCAGGAAATGCTTTTTGAACATTCAGAGCTGTTTTATGATCTGGATCTTAATGCAACACCAAGTTCAGATAAAATGAGTGAAATTCATGCAGTTCTGAGTGAAGAACCTAGATACAAAGCTTTACAGAAACTTGCACCTGACAGGGAATCTCTTCTGCTTAAACACATAGGATTTGTTTATCACCCGACTAAAGAAACTTGTCTCAGTGGCCAAAATTGCACGGACATTAAAGTAGAGCAGTTACTTGCCAACAGTCTTGTGCAACAAGACCATGGTCGCTCAAATTTGTACCATGATAGTGCCAACATTGATAAAGTCAATCTTTTCATTTTGGGTAAGGATGGCCTTGCACAAGAATTGGCAAATGAAATTCGCACACAATCCACTGATGATGAATATGCATTAGATGGAAAAATATATGAACTAGATCTTAGGCCAGTTGATGCAAAATCCCCATACCTGTTGACTCAGTTGTGGACCTCAGCCTTCAAACCACATGGTTGTTTCTGTGTGTTTAACTCTATTGAATCACTGAATTTTATTGGGGAGTGCATTGCAAAAATAAGGGCTGAAGCGTCTCAGATAAGGAGAGACAAGTATATGGCTAATCTTCCATTTACGTTAATACTGGCTAACCAGAGAGACAGTGTTAGCAAGAATCTACCTATTTTGAGACATCAAGGACAACAGTTGGCCAACAAATTACAATGTCCTTTTGTAGATGTACCTGCTGGTACGTATCCACGCAAGTTTAATGAGGCCCAAATAAAACAAGCGCTGAGGGGAGTACTGGAAGCAGTTAAACACAATTTTGATGTTGTAAGTCCAGTTCCCACCATTAAAGACCTGTCAGAAGCGGACTTAAGAATAGTCATGTGTGCCATGTGTGGTGATCCATTTAGTGTGGATCTTATTCTGTCACCCTTCCTTGACTCTCACTCCTGTAGTGCTGCTCAGGCTGGTCAGAATAATTCTTTGATGCTTGATAAAATAATAGGTGAAAAGAGGCGTAGAATACAGATAACCATATTATCATATCATTCTTCTATTGGTGTAAGGAAAGATGAACTCGTTCACGGATATATACTGGTCTATTCTGCGAAGCGGAAGGCGTCCATGGGAATGCTTCGGGCATTTCTTTCTGAAGTTCAGGATACGATTCCTGTCCAGTTAGTGGCTGTTACTGATAGCCAGGCAGATTTCTTTGAAAATGAAGCAATCAAAGAACTCATGACAGAAGGGGAACATATAGCAACAGAGATTACTGCTAAGTTTACAGCTTTATATTCATTATCTCAGTATCATCGTCAGACTGAGGTTTTCACATTGTTCTTTAGTGACGTGTTAGAGAAGAAAAACATGATTGAAAGTTCTTATATGTCAGACAGCACAAGGGAAACAACCCATACAAGTGAAGATGTTTTTCCCAGATCTCCCAGGGGAAGTTCCCTTGACTATAATTATCCAGATTCAGAGGATGATGCTGAAGGACCACCACCTTACAGTCCAATTGGTGATGATGTGAGGTTACTCCCAGCACCTAGTGACCGTTCAAAATACCGATTGGATTTGGAAGGAAACGAATATCCTGTTCACAGTACGCCACTCAATTGTCATGACCATGAACGCAACCATAAAGTGCCTCCTCCAATAAAACCGAAACCACTTGTTCCAAGAACAAATGTGAAAAAACTGGATCCTAATCTCCTGAAAACAATTGAGGCAGGTATTGGTAAGAACCCTAGGAAACAACCTTCTCGAGTGCCTGTGGCACCACCAGAAGATATAGACCAGTCTGACAACTATGCTGAACCTATTGACACTATTTTCAAACATAAAGGCTTTGCAGATGATATCTATGCGGTTCCAGATGATAGCCAGAATCGTATTATTAAGGTTCGAAACTCAATTGTTATAAATACCCAAGGTGAGGAAGAAAATGGGTTTTCTGATAGAATATCCAAAAATCATGGGGAAAGAAGGCCTTCAAAATACAAATACAAGTCTAAAACTCTGTTCAGCAAAGCAAAGTCTTACTATAGGAGAACACATTCGGATGCAAGTGATGATGAGGCTTTCACCACCTCAAAAACTAAAAGAAAAGGAAGACATCGTGGAAGTGAAGAAGACCCACTTCTTTCACCTGTTGAAACATGGAAGGGTGGCATAGATAACCCTGCTATTACATCGGATCAAGAACTGGATGAGAAAAAAATGAAAAAGAAAACCCACAAAGTAAAGGAAGATAAGAAGGTAAGTCAATTTAAATTTTATTTACAACTTGTGGTATGTTCTAAGAAGGGAAGAGTCAAAATATGCCAGAGTTGCACCCTATTTTGAAACATGTGTTTTCAAATTTTGATGTAACATTGTTTGATTTTTGTCCAAGTTCCTACTTAACTTTCTCAGAACTAGCAAACCTGGGGGAATGAGATGGTTTGTCTATCTAATCAGCTGTTCAGTAAGTTTCTGTTCTTTTCACCTCTGTACATGTACAGTCTCTTCCATGTGAGTAAGTGAGGACAGAATTTGGTTAATCATAACATCTTAAAAAAAAAAAAAAAGTTGCTCTGTGAGTTTTTGAGTAGAACTGGTTCTTGCAGTTCTGGCTGCTAGAGCAAAGTTGGGGCTGGTGAATGAAAGGGGTGGTTTCTTTTTAATTCTTAATTGTCTGCCTGGAATTCTGAAACAAGAATACGAAAGGGAAATTGTTCAGTGGTTTTAGTGACTCCTTCATTTTCCTAGTATGGGCAAGCAGATAATCAAGTTGAAAGCTGTGCTACCTGTACAATTCTTAATTCAAACAAAATAAAAGGAACAAAATGCCTGCCTGGTATGGGTTTCTAAATAATGATATGACGTTCTACTTGAAAAAGGTCTGTGTTTTCAGTTTGATCTTTATGTTTGATAGTTACTTGTCTGTTGACCTGCTGCTTTTAAAAATTTTTGCATCAGTGTAGTGGTGTAGATTCTCAATGTA
This sequence comes from Forpus xanthops, assembly GCA_032466535.1. Taxonomy (NCBI): domain Eukaryota; kingdom Metazoa; phylum Chordata; class Aves; order Psittaciformes; family Psittacidae; genus Forpus; species Forpus xanthops. The sequence continues at coordinate 16,960 of JASSUY010023391.1, forward strand.
TACACTTTATAGTTTAGATCTTAATTTTAGGCTAGCAATCATTATCTTCATACAGTCTATGTTTAATATTAAATCAGGAGTGTGCCTGGTCACTTGGATATTTTCTTTCTAGTCTCAAAATGAATAGACCTTTTTAATGTTGTCTTTTGTTAGCGTTTTAAAAATGTCCCTTTTAGCTTAAATCTGACAGTACTTGAATAACATTTAGAAATAAGTTTTATTCAAGCAGAGCGTAGTTAAATTTTACTAATGGATTAAATTCTGAATTGCGCTTCCTGGCATGCAGCTGTGATTTGAATTAGAGGAGTGATTTAAAGGGCACTAAATTTTCTTAAAGCTTACTCATAAGCATAGATAATGATATCTTGTGGGCATAAAATCATAAGGTTAAAAATACTTTTAAGCTGTTACTTTTGGGAAACTTATGTTTTAAAAACAATAATTTGTATAGTTTTGATTGAAATGGTCTTGCTACATAGAAATTGAAATGTAATATTCATAATCCTCCTACTGTCTGAGCTGTGTTGACTTGATAGAGAGTTCCTCTGACCTGGGTATTTATGTTTGAAATGTGGAGACCAAATGTAGTGTCTTCTTTCCCTGGTGTTGTTTCAGAACACACACACCCCACACCCCCCCCGATGTCTTTACCAAAGCCTCTGCTTTGGGCTTTGGCCTGTTGAGAGGCAGCCTGAGTCAAAAGTTTTAGGCTGTTCTAAATTTTTGTAGTCAGTTAAGACTCTTGAGTATAAGGGTTTTGTTTTTTTTTTTTTTTTTTTTTTTTTTTTTTTTTTTTTTTTTTTTTTGTTAGAACTTGCAAGTTGAGGGCCAGGGCTGCTACTTTCAACTGAGTAAGAGAAAACTTAATAGTAGAAGTACACATTATTGTAATGATGGTGAAAACAAATTTAACTTGCTAACTGAAATGTTTGCAAGCATTCAAAATAGATATCTAAGAATGTTGAGTCAAAAGCTTATTGCTTTTGATAAGTAGTGACTTCTATATGTGTTGACTTGTATTATGTCAAAGAGAGTAGTTCCAGTTCATCTGAGAATCATTCCAGTTCCTAATGTACTCCTTTGGCTTTTAAACTGTTGATTCTTTTGCAAGAGCCATGTGGTTTTACCGTATTTGGAACTTATTCCAACATGTTCACCATGTTGTTATTTTAGATGAGCATCTAGCAGCCTTTAATTACCAGAACTGAAAAATTATTCAAATGACATTTTTCTTGTTGCCTGTTATTTAGTCCATCTGAGGGATGTTAGTGCACCACTACTTACAGACTACTTGCTGGGCTTTTTTTGAGAATTTTGACCCTTTGAATGTGAAAGGGATAAATAAAACTTTTGTACTCTTTTCTGAATGTTGCTTAAAGCTTTTACTGGTATTTTTCCAAAATTGTTGTATGTAAAAGGAATATGTGGTACACATGTAACTGCTCTTGCTATAATTATAGTGATTCTGAAATAGACATTTCTTATGGACAAAATGAATTTGTTTGGAAAAACTCAACCTTTGTAGTCCAAGATCCTTATTGTCTCTGTCAAAGATTACAACTTGATCTTGTGCTTTTGCTTTGAAGTATGCTGTTGCTTTTAAAGACCAAATGAAATGTAACATTCTTGATTCTCCTTTCATCTTTGTTGGTTTGAGGGGTTTGAGATGTGGTGCTTCTGGGTGGGTTTCTTGTATGGTATTGTAGACAGCTCCTATGCGCAGTCATTTGTGGGTTTTATACTAGAGTTTTCAGTTACGCAAAGCAGACTTCATGCAGAAGCAGAATTTGCCTATGGAGACATTTATGTTTCAAATTTTTTGTAAAACTATGTAGGGGGGTATTTTTTCTTTTTGTGTGTGTGTGTGTGGGGTGTGTTAGCTTCCCACCCTCCTATTCCTCCCCATTTATGACAATTACTTTAAAGTTAAAAGCAGTGAAAGTTTCTTGAAGGAAATTTACTTTCCTCTTGGAGGCTGTTCTGGAAGCTGTCCTAAAGCCAGGCTCAGAATAAGGAAACATTTAAAGATAAAGTGTTTCAAGAAAGAGACATGATCTTGCTGAAGGATGCTTGTTGTCCTGATACTTCCAGAGCCCAATCTCCCAAGTTACCAGATGAAATCATATAAAAGTATGGGCACTAGGACAGATACAGGGAGGCAATGGGGTACAGTGATCATAGGATTCATGTAAAAAGTTGAAGGCTGCAAGAGCTGCATGAGTAAGGAGGAGGAAGGGAGTTTCAGAAAACATTATAATAGGAAAACCAACAGTTTCTTCTTACAAGCCTGAATCTGTCAGCCATAGTTTGACTCATCTGAGAACGCATATACTAAACTTTAAAAAAAAAAAAACTATTGTGAACACATATGGTTAAAGGCAGAAGTAAATACTTGGAATTCTGCTACTTGTTGCTATTTGTAAGAATAAATTAAGATGTTTTACAATGGAAGGTATAGCAGTGACAAATCTGTGGCAAGCAATTAATGTTAACTTGCAAGGTCATCTAATGCTGCGTACTACCTAAGGAAATTAAATAATTTGAAACCGAAGCCAGTTAAGTGTGCTTTGGTCTGATTTATTTGCCCATTTTTTTTGTCCATAACACCATGTTTGCTTTTTCAGTTCTTGTTTTTGTATGCTGGTAGTCAGAACTGGAAGTACCATGCTTGAGCTCTGTTTTCAACTGTCACAGAAACGATTCCTCTGAAAAATTTTATCCCTTCATTCTCACTGATCTTTAAAACTCATTCAGAATTTGTTTCCTCTGTATTAGTGAGGAATCTTCTTGCAATATTCAGTTTTCACCTTTCCTTGTGTTAACATTTCTCCTGAAATGTTTTTTTCCCTTTGTCACCAGTCACCTGCAGAGAGATGAAGCAAATATGGCTGCTTCATGACCTGTGTTTTAGAGGATTAAAAAAGGTTTTGTAATTCCCTCTGAACCTATGTTTTTGAAAGAGGATGACTGAAATTGTGTATAGTATTGCAAAGAATGTCATAGAAGTGCATCATATAATCTTAATGTTTGTTGATCTGTACTAGAAATTACAGCCTGACATAAGTGTTTGACTGCACTTAAGTGTGTCAGCTGCAGTTCAGTTATCACTTTAGGAACCTTTGGCCTTTTGTCCTTTGTAATTTCCAGCTAATGACTTATAACTGTATAGTATATGCACACGCATATAGTACATACATGTAGTACATGTACATTATAGTACATGCTCCATGCATGTTCCAGCGTATGATTTTTCTGTGAAGTCTTTGACTTTGCCCTTTTTGTTATTGAATATCATATTATTTCTGTCACTCTGGTTGTCCCAGAAGTTTCCGATACGCCTCCATCAGTTGCCTTACTAAAGTCCAGATTGGTAAAACTGCCTGGTCGTTGAGGTTTCTTTGCCACTCAAAATGAATGCGTTTTCAGTGGAGAAGGTTGAATCAGTCTAGCATAGTCAATTGTGTGATACACCCACCTTTGTCTTATTTTATAACCATGTTTCTTAAAGTTCTGGAAAAAATTGTTATATGGCCTTGCATGTGCTGTTAACAAATGGACTGTTGAACACTTTCTGGCAGGGCTGTATATGAGAAAAAGTGGAGAGAAGGAAAAAAAAGAAAGAGGTCTGGCTTCAGTCATGCAATTTCTTACCTAAGTTGATGTGGAGGTGTGGGCACACTGTGCTTGGACGCATGTTGTGTGCCAGTATTTGTTAATGTGCCCTTTTTTACCCCTACTGAACTTTTCCTGTAAAAGTTTGTCTTACGATAAAGCAATTATTCTGCAGTTATTCACAAAGTACCTCTCAAAATAATTTTCCAGAGAGAATTCTCCCCTTTATCAACATGCTTTCTATGTTTCATTATTTGTTTTCTTCACAAACTTGGAGGAACTGAGCACAGAGGACAATGTTGATCTGCATCTTGCCTCACCTGTTTCTGCTTTGCCAAGTCAGACCTCTCCAGCTGACATGTGTGCTCATTGATCTGCATCTTTTTTAAAAATTGCAAGTGGGAACTACAAGTTGATGCTTGACTTGAGTAGACTGTTCACCATTGTAATACAAAGGTATACAATAGAACATTATTACAAGTTAGTACACACCACTCTTTTTAAAAGCATCAGCCTTGCAGACCATATAATAATTTTGTCTTTAACTTGATGAATATGGAGATATGGAGCAGCAGAAAGAAAATGCAGAAGATTTCAGGACATGAAAGGGCAGTGATCATTCCTAGGGGATAGGGATCTTGCTGGAGGAGCTTTAAGTCTCAAACAGGTGGAACCTCTTCATATGTCTGTAATAACCCTGAAGCTGCACCTGTCACATAGTTTATGCATTGACCAGAGTGCTTCTTGGCTTGGAATGTTCTTCTCATGTAAACAAGCCGGATAAAAATGTTTTAAATTATTTATAAATTATTATTGATTTATCTGTTACTATTACTACATTAAATGACTGCAAGTTATTTTTTAACCGTTGTCTTAATTTAGTAATTCCCTGTACAGCAGGAAGGCTGTCTGGTCTGAAAATGTGTAGCTATTCCACATAATTACAGTTAGCCCTATTATTTGTCTTTACTATGGAATAATTTCAATACTATGGGAGTATTGAAAATTTACCCATCTAATTTAGAGTTCTTAATGAATACTTTGAGATATGACAAGTGTTCTTGTCTTGTTATAGAAGAATTATTTTGTTAATACGTTTGTAAAAGTAGGAGTCAGATTAGTAGAGGTATATTTTCTTAATGAAAGAAATTACTCAATGTACTTCTGAAAACAAATCCTAACTACAGAGGTCTTGTAAACAATATGGTAAATTAACAAATCAGTGAAAATTCTTTGACATAGCACTGTTAAGTTACTAAATCTGTAAAAGTTTCACTATTTTTGTTCTCTGAGCTATAGTCAATAGTTTCATTACTCAAGGTCTGAATTTTATTTTTTTTGGTGTTTGGATTTTCCAGCTGTGTTGTTAAATTAAATATGAAAAACACTGCTTTAAAGCATTATGCTTTGCAATCTTATTTGCAAACAACATTTGTTATTTCCAAAGAAGATAGTGAATTATGTTCTTTCCATTTTCCTTTATGCCAAGGTGATTGTAAGATGCATTTTTCTTTAATCCGTAAACTTCTCAGTAGAAAAATTCACGAGCACCTAGATGAACTATTACGTATAGTGTGTTCTAAAACAAGTCTGAGTAAGTAGTACAGGTTTGACATCTATTTTTCTATGCTTGAACTTGTTTGCTGTTATTATAATTTCAAAGTTACATGGAATTTTATGTTGAAGCTATTACTGAAATAGTGTCAGGAACTGTACAGCTGATGTGCATTGATCTCAGTTTTAGTATGACTAAGGTAAACATGTAAGAAATGGAAGATCAACTTTCATTTGGATTCAGCTGTTCTTGTGTAAATTCAATGGTTGATTTAGCAAAGTACTGTCTACTTCAGACTGGAATGATTTTTTTTTTTGTGGGTTTTTGTTTTTTTGGTTTTTGTTTCCTCTCTCCTCATGAGTATAGGAAATACTAAAATCTGTCCTTTCACGTTTCATCTGTTCAAATTTAACACTCTTAAAATGTGTATTTGGAGCCATATGCCTTCTTGAGCCTCTGTATTTTAAAACTTAATGTAGCAAGCTGGAACTCTAAAAATGGCAGAAGGCATGAGTGCAAGAAAGAGCACGTTAGGGCCCATCGTCTGCAGTATTCATATGTTGTATAATTCCTGAAGAGCTAGCCATGAAGTAGAGATTACAAATATTAAGCCTATAAAATGAATGCTGTTCAGGGTGCATGGGTTTATGAAGTATTTTAATATACCTGAAATATGGACTTTGCCCTCTGTGACCCTTGGGCTGACTACAAATGAGGCAGGCAAAAAATATTCTTTGTATTAAAAGTAGTAGTGAAGTGCATGGGAGGTAGAGAAGTGGTTAAATTTCTCCTTTGATAAGTAAATTATGATGATCCCACCATTCTGGTGTGATGGAGTTAAAAGGAAAAAAGGAAGGGAAGCCTGGCTTAAGCAGACAGGACTTGCTAGAGTAAGGTGTTTGATAGGTAGGTTTGGGCAGATTTGTTTAGGTTTTGAAGTTAATTTTAATTGGTTGCATTTATGTGCGTTGTACTCTGAAGTCTCACAGCTGGCTGAAGCCTCAGCCTTGTTTGTCTCTAGCAGATGAGTGCTGCTAGGCTGATACTGTGGTAGCTATAGTCAGGAAGGTTAATCTGAAGTATACTTGAAATCTCTGTTTTCATGGTTTTATGATTTTTATAATGATATTCTAAGTGTTGCAATCAGGAATTAGATGCTGTACTAGAATATATGTTTTTATGTTTTATTTGCCTTTTATTAAGAGGACTTTAGCTATTAGATGCTGTACTAGAATATATGTTTTTATGTTTTATTTGCCTTTTATTAAGAGGACTTTAGCTAATCTTTTGCAACATGTTTTAGTGGTTAAACTACTGTTAATTAAAGCAGCATTGCAGGTAAATGCTTTTGATATCAGCAACACAAATCAGTTTTGGGATTCTCAGGGCTAAAATGTTTTCCTGCCAAAATATGTAAGGATCAACTAGAAGTTTGTTATTAACCTCTGTTAGGGTAAGAAGAGGAGAGTTGTCTTTGGTGAGAAGCAAGTGGTGAAACCCAAGCTGTAATGCTTAACGTTAGTACAGCAATCAGTTATAAAACCCAGATTTATACGACAACTAAGGATTTCAGTGTTCAAATGTTGGGATTGTGTTTTAATTACATGAAACAGTGCTGTGTCAAAGAATAAGCTTTTTACTGGGATTAACTAAGAAAACTTTTGTTGTGCTTCTTGTTTTCTTTAACTTGGTGCCTACTAGTGCTTTTTTATTATGATGTTGAAGCATACAAAATTGTGCCTGGATTAGTGCACTCTGGATACAGTATCAAGCAACTACTGTATTGTTGGGAGAAATGTGTACTGGGCAAAACTATTAATTTTTTTTAATACTAAAAATTATTATATTGTAAAAATACCTGTGGCAAAAAGAGTAATCTCTCTGCCAAAATCTGGGAAACTAAAATTATTCAGCTTTTTCAGGTGGTGTTTAACTAAATTAATAATATTAACAGTGTTTAACTCTTAGCAGTTAATTTTACACAGAAAAATTTATGATAGTCTTTGTTGTGGCTAGCAGATCTAAAAGTTCCATCCAAAGCTATTTTCTCAGAGTGGGGAACAGGGATTAAAAAAAATAAGCTTGCATTAAAGCTTGTTTTGGTTAGAAATAAGACCTGCATTTTTTTCCTGAAGACAGTTGAACTTTTGACAAAGGTGAAGTCTTTTGCAGAGTAATATGCCTTTTCGTTCAGATCTTTTTGTAAGAAGTCTTAACGTGTATGGAAGTCTCAAATTAGGAAATACATGGTGGGTTTTTAATACCTTGAAGTATTGTTGTTAGTTTGCAAAAGTATTAGAAGTTATTAGAAGCTTTTGTGGAGATTGTATAGATTGTGTTATTTGCGTGAAGATTTGATATGCACTGTCATTGGACAGTTTACCCCCTCAGATGCCCCAAAAGAAAGGGAAATCTTGAAAGATATTTTAATAAATATTTAACAGGATGGAGGCAAAATACACAGTAGTCCATAATGGTAAATAGCTAAAAAAATTACCATTGTGACTTTGTCTGCCTTGTGAAATCCCAGTTTCATGTTTATGGAATAGCCCTGCAATGATCATCTTGTCTCCTACTCTACTTTTAGATCAGTTTGAGAAGGACTTCAGGGTTTTGGTTGGGTTGTTGTTTTTTTTGTGGGGTTTTTTTTTTTTTTTTTTTTGTTTGTTTGTTTGTTTTGTTCTTCTTTTATTCTTTCTTCTTTAGATTCTTTTAGACAAACTAGCCACATTGGTTGTTAAACTGTTTCAGGTAGACAATTCTATGTAAGAAAACTTCCTGCTCTTTTGAGTGTGTATTGTCATGCTTGATATCTCATTCCCTTGCAGCCATTCTTCTAAATGCAGGACAGTTCCTAGAAAAAAAGACCCAAAACATTCTTTATTGTGGCTTTGCAGACAAGTTTTACTCACTTTGTCTGGGTTTTGCACCTTTAGCTTCAGTTGGCACTTTCAGCTGCTGTTCCTCTGAACTGAATGTTGCATAAATAAGATTTTGCCACTAAAGAGAAAATGGTCAATAAACTAAGTGCTGGGGACTGCAGCAGTGAGAAGGAAGGAAGGAAAAGCTGTTTCTAAACTGAAGACACATACTGGCAGAACCAGTTATCCAAGATGAATAAAAGTTAGGCAAAGACTTTACTGTTGAAAAGAATGGTTTCAGATACTGTGTGCTTTGTCATGAAAGTTTATCATAAAGTTTTATCCTAAGTTCTTTTTTTGTGAACTTTTTATTAGATTTTCAGTTAATGGAAAACTTCAGGAGAAATGTATTGCTGGAGAGCAATTCCTTTCTAATATTTTGAAGAACTTGTTTATAGAAATCCAGAATTTGAAAGATAAGCCTATTTTTTGTTAGCCTTCTGTTACCATGGTCAGTCACAGAAACTCTATTGCTACTTTTAAGAACCGCAGGCTGTCTAACAAAGAGGCATTATGCATAAATAAAAAGTTTTGCTTTTACTGTTTAATTAGGTTACTGAAAGGCTTTGGTTAACAGGTATTTTTATCAAGTACTGGAGGGATTCCAGAGGTGCTCTAGGGTAAGGGTTGGACAAATGTTCTTTAGGCTGGAGTTTCCACTTTCTTCTCTAGAACTCAGCTTTGTCATTAATTCTCAGTGGGCAAGGCAATCATGTATGTGTGTACCTTGCTAGGTAGTCTGTAAGGTCTGATTAAGTAAATGGTACAAAAGTCTAGAATTCAACCCATTTGTTTATTTATACACATAGATTGAAATTCCAGACTTTTGTAGATGTAAAACACGGAAACATGTGTTGTCTTAATTGCGAATTGAGTTTTAGTCTTGTAGATTATAATGTTCTAGGAACCCTGTTATTAAATTTAAATCTGGCTCTTGTGCTTTTTATTTTTCTTTTGTACTATTAGATGTTGACTGGAGAGCTTTTATATGAAAATATAGCTGCTTTTAACTAACTTCTTGCTGTATATAAAGATGAAATGCTGGATTTTAATGGTGATGTTCATTCCCTTTCCATGTTCAGTTGCCAATGTACAACCAATTGACTGACCACTTTATATGGCCATCTCTGAATATTTTCATGAACATTCAGACATAAAACATGTAATTCTTGTAATAGTCCATATGTGTGGTCCAGCAGTTGAACTGCTAACAGTCCTTCTTGGTGTAGGGAGGGATATGATTGTGGGTGGATCAAAATAAGCAAGAAAACTCCATATGAAACTCTAGTATGTAAACACTTGTTGTAGCTCTCTAAGTAGTGTTTTTGTTCCTGTAGTATTTCTGTTGCATTGTGTCATCCTGTTCTTAATGTGATGCAAAAAAGGCCAAATCTATTAGAAATTATTTGAATGCTTTGTGTCTAATGTATGCTATTTTAAAGTTCATTTCTTTGTACTCAGTTTGCCATGGAGGAATTTTAATGTTTGATGTTTGATCTGCTTGTTTTTACTAAATAGCTGCGATGAGTTAGTTATATTACGTGAATATTGCTTAAATAACTCTGTTTTGTTGTAGCCGAAAAAGAAAACTAAGACATTCAATCCTCCAATTCGTAGAAACTGGGAAAGTAATTACTTTGGGATGCCTCTACAGGATCTGGTTACACCTGAGAAACCGATACCTCTGTTTGTTGAAAAATGTGTGCAATTCATTGAAGATACAGGTAAGATAGGAGAACTATTGGAGGAAAGATTTTTCCCACTTTGCATTAATGAGTAAAGTGTCTCATTTTCTGTTTTAAAGTACTTTTAGAATTTTATCCTAGAAGTAAGTAAGTACGGAAAAAGGACATTTTAAAAGTAGAATAGATTCGCTAAATTGTGTGCTTAATACATGATGTCTGTTTGTCTATATTTACACAAGTACTTAATTTCATTTTAACAAACATTTGAAGTTCAGCATTTTTTCCCTGTAATTGAAAAAACTTGTATCACACTGTAATGCCAAATGACTTTTAATCCAATGACATTCCAGTTTTACATGTCTCCCAGTTGCCACTATTTTACTTCATATATCAAAGAGCTCTGAAATCTATTTTTTCCAATTACAGAAAATAAGTGAATGATACGGCTTAATTAGTCATTTTGCTTTCTTTATTTTGCTGCTAAACCTGGTCTTGCATTTTTACTTGTTCCAGAGATGAAAACATTTCTAAATACTGGGTGATTCTACATGAAAACATGTTAAGCAGTTTTTTAACTTGCAAATTTCCAGTTTAACATAAAATACTAACATAGATGTGTTTGTACTAGGATGAAATTTCTCAGTGTGGTTTCCTGTCTTTCCTTTTTCCCTGGCTCCCCAGCTTTCAGCCTGTTTACTCCATGGCCATGGATGTCATGGTGATGTGGGACCATCTTGCTGGTCCAAAGAAGACTACATTTAAGAGTGGGGAGTTGTTTGGTTTGGGAGTGACCCATGGTTGGGTTTCTTTTGTGTTGTTTTTTTTTTTTTTTTTTGCTTGTTTGTTTTTATTTTTAGTTTTTGTTTGGTTGGTTGG
>JASSUY010023393.1:0-25925 GCA_032466535.1 Forpus xanthops
AATCTAACTGAAGAACATAGAATTCAAAAATGCTTAATTCACAGAAAGGTTTAGGTTGGAAGGGATTTTAAAGATCATCTAGTTCCAGCTCCCATGCTGTGGGCAGAGTTTCCTTCCGCTAGACTAGGTTGGCTCAGAGCCCTGTCCAGTCTGGCTTTGAACACTGACAGGGATGAGGCATGATCAATTATTTGCTTACTTTTCTTCAAAACAGAAGAACACCATACACCAAAATCCCCCAATCAAATCCACAAAGACCTTATCATAGTAGATACTACTGCTATCATCAGTTATTTCCAGAGGAGACAATTTTAGGAATCAATTAATAGCAGTTATACACAAATTAAAATTTTACAATATGCTTTCTCATTCAGATGTTAAATTCTTAACTTTTATTTCTCTTTAAATTGTAAAAGAGGTTGTAAATCTAGTCCTAACAATATTAACATGAATCTTTTTGACAAAGAAACTTTTAGAAAATGCAATTGCAGAATACTTCAGTAATTTCAAGTTTATTTGCTAAGTAACTTAGGACTACCTTTTTTATGATATATTAGCCATCAGCAGACATACAGTAGAATCACTTTCAAAGCATGGGGTAAATGGTAATATGCAAAGAATGAAAACATATTACCTTTTATATTTCCTTTTGTTAGATTTTTTTAGTATTCAAAAAGACATGTTTAACCTAAAACAAATCTAAACAGGCTTGTATTGGGGGTTGGGAAACAAAGTGTCATACTCCCTATTTTTACTTCTGGCTTTTACAAAGAGTTTATTTTCTTTAAGGTACCATGGAAGATGATAGAGGATTTTTGTTTGCTTTCTTAGAAACAAGATTTGTTTCAAATCCCACTATGTTTTAAGAGTCAAAACCAGATTCCTTCTCCCTTGCAAAGTTTTACAATCTGTAAGAAAAGGAAATAATGAAAATATCAGTTGCCAGAATTTCTGCAGAATTTCTTGGTGCAAGTCCAGTCAGATAAGCTTTCACATTTTAACACAAAGCTTCCCATAGACAGAAAGCATCCCACAGGCACACTCCACAGCAGTCCTTTCAAACCTGGAACAAGCCCCTTTAAAGCAGAAATACACCACTTTAAAGCAATAACCCACTGCTAATGGAGCCTTTATCTACTCTACAGCTTCTTGGTCCTTCTTGCCACAAAGCCTATTTTAAGGATTATAATTTAAATGAAATATGCAGAGACAAATCTTGGAAACTTAGGATGGGATCATAAGTTTCTTGATGAGATCACAGAAGGCAAATCACAGGTTTGAGGAACACATATGAGGATATACCACAAAGGAGACTGACTAAAGGTATGCAAGAAGAGTAAAACAAAAGTCTAACATTCCAGTTTAAAGAGGTGTACATTTTTAAAGCAAAGCCACAAGTTATTTATACAGATAGATTTTTCATAAAGTAATCTGATCTGGGAACTGGGGAATTTTTTTTACTTAGAGCATCTGTATTCCACATTCTCAGAAAAGAGAGTTTAAATAATCTTAAAAACTTGAAAAAGGTATTTTTATCATGGCCTTCACAGCTATTTCATGTTTCACTCAAATTGAAAGAGAGCTGAACCAGGTACCACTGATCACATCTGGAAGCAGGCCCCAGTACTGTATGTACCTCCCCAATGAAAACTCCAATTATTCTGTAAGAAAAAGCCTAACCCTCAGGAAAAGAAATCCCTCCCCCATCTCTAACATTCCTTTTCACATTTTTTTAATTTGCATGATGTCAGTTTACATCTAATAAACATGTTGTTTATTATCTTCATTTAAGCCAGAACTTTTACCAAGTTACAGCAAGAGTCATAGCAAGCATATCACGATTACAAATCCATAATGCATGTAGGATCGCTGTGCAGCACCATTAAATCCATTAATCACTGTCTTTTCTGTCCCAATTATGCTAAGAAGATATTTGATAAAGCAATTTCAACTCACCTCTCTCTCTTATTACCATCAGTGCAAAGAAGGCAAAACCACAGCGCTTCCGACAAATTCTCAAGGCACCTCTTTTGTTCTCTTTAAATTAAATCCAAATTGGTTGCACGTTTTGCTGAACTGCTAATGCTCTCCACATGTTCTCTCTCTCAAACTGAAAATGTTTTTTATTAGGAACGTCTAACACTGAAAAGAAAATTGTAAAATGCTCTTAAAACAACCCAAAGTACCTCTCTTCCTTGATACTTTAATTGGAACGTATCAATCGCTACTTGCCCCAAAGAAAAACCCATTGTGCCACAATTATCATAGAATCATAAAATCATAGGATCATAGAATAGTTAGGATTGGAAAGGACCTTAAGACCATCTAGTTCCAACCCCCCTCCCAGGGGCAAGGACACTTCCCCCTAAACCATGCCACCCAAGGCTATATCAAAACCGGCCTTTAATTAATATCCCTTTAGGAGAGTCTTCCCATTACTTTTTTTTTTTTTTTTTAGTGCATTCAGCAACCCTCTTACCAAAAGAAAGATGTTTATACTAAATTCAGCAAGGTATCCACTTAAATCAGAAAGTTTTAAAGCATGAACTAGAGGAGCTTAACAGTGCTTTCTCTCTACAGCTATGAGAGCTCTACTCCAGCACTCAGCACACTGCAAACATATATGCCAGACAGATGTCATACAATAATGATATTTGCAGGGAGAAGCATCTCAAGTCAGACAGTACCAATAACACGGATTGTAGGCAAAAGCTTCACTCTGACCTCAGAGAATGAAACACAACAATCACGTTTCCTTAATGAGAATTTTGCTGGCTTTTCTACACTTAATACTATTCTTGTAAGAGGACAAAGCACATTTTTTCCCCTGGTTTGGTCCATGTGTCTGAACTTCTCTGCAATAAAATGCCAGATACAGTTACAGACCCAAGGCACAACTTCTTCATGAAAGCAATGTGGGAATGAACGTGCATCTCAAGCACCTGGAAGGACAGGTCCTACCAGCATGTTCAATAGATGCATAAGTACTCAGAGAACCTAATCATATCTGCTGTAATACATGCAACAAGTCTGCAAAATGGATAACAGAAGGGAAAACTAGATGGAAAAGAGAACTAGCTGCATACTTCCACCATTACAGAACAAATCAAAACAGCTGGCTTCTAGCTAGCCTCCTAGTTACAGTTAGCTTACAGCTTCCCTCAGGTACCCCATAAATACCTTTCTGAGCCCCTTTTGTTGTGGTTACATTTCACAGAAGATATCTTAAGAATGAGAGGATGCCAAAAAGACAACCCAAAAAGCTACGTGGCAAGGCAGGCCTATTGCTACTAACGCTGTGCGTTAAAGCAGATGCCTTAACAACAGAGGCTAGAAAAAGCCACCATACAGCATGGCAGCTACTGTATCACATACTTGGGAAACATCCATTGTAGATCACCCATGTAAGGATGGGAAAGGGTGAGCACGCTGTGGATGAATTAAGCACCATGCTCTGGTAGATCTACAACTGCCCATGTGAAAATGCTAATAGAACAGGATTATAAAGTAGTTTAGTTATAAAGACTAATAAGCTATGTCCTATGTTCAGCAAGACCTGCAATAATAGACTTGCATGCTCTTTAGGGTTCTCACTGGATCAATCTATGAAATGTAATACACACAAATACCTATGCAAATTATTTTTAATATATAGACAGATAAAAGAAAGACATTGCATAAATACAGCAGGGAGCCATAACCATACAAAAATGTAATTTTCTAATGGAAAACATTTTAAATAACCAATTGAGGGTTGTGTTTTGGGTTTGTTTGTTTTTTAAATAATAAACTGACACAATGAAGTAGTCAAATTTGAAATACACCTTGCAACATTTGCTGACCTTCCAAGCCACAGGAATCTGAGCAATCCCAGGCCAATACATGCACTCAGAATTACATCAACCTTTGTTATTTGCATTCTTCTTGTATTACATTGTATTAACACCTGAAGTTTATGTCAAACTTATTTTGGCAGATTATTTAAAGTCATTGTCATGAGTCAGTCTACAAAACTCATCCTCATTATTGAAAGCAACACTCCCAATTCCCCATCACACAGGGCATGCAATTTAAAAGAGAACACGGGACTGTCTTGAGCTAGATAGTACATCCAGATCTGCAAAAGTAAACGATGCGTTTTCTCTCAGAGACCACCTCAAATTTGGAGGGAGAACTACCAAGAAGCAACAAATGGACAAATTGGCAGCAGCCCCAGACATAGCTGCCCAAGCAAGGACATCATGAGTAAACCAAGTCATTCTCCAGCAATAGTAGAGCTTTTAAAGAGCTTTAAAACTTCACTATCGACAAGGTGCTTTGAAATCTTCCATTTAGTTTTAGGGCTGAAGTTTTTGGCACTGTTAGTGTTCATCCTGTAAAGCTACATGCTCATTTACATAGGCCCTTATCAAGGCTTTAGCTAAGCCCTGTAATTGTTCAATACATACAAATTAAATTTATGTTAAGACATAACTAAATACAAACAAGGAAATCATAAGGTTGCCAAATACCAGAAAGACTTTTCCCACAAGGTATTAACTCATAATAAATCTAATTTGAATAAAAGGGCAAATTTGACAGCTTTTGATTAAAAAAAAAAAAAAAAAGCCAATAAAAAAAAAAAAACCAAAAAAACAAAAATTGACACTTTAGCGTCAGTTTATGTGATTTAAGGATTGATCTTGTTCCACTAAGGTCTTTTAACATCAGTCATTTCAAAAGTACATCGGTAATTTATAATTATTTATGTCTCTGAACAAAATGGGTGTCAGCAATAGTCTTTTGCTATTAAGAAACTGCTGATATTGCAGCTCATAGTCAAAACACATTTTTTTTTTTAAATTACCTCTTAATTAATCCTGACAATTTAATCAGGATCAAGTCAAAATGGGAAAAGTATTTAGGATCTATGTATATATATATATATATATATAGTATTTAGGAGAAAATTCATTCCTCCATGCTGAAAGTCCTTAATGTGAACATAAGACAAAAACTCAGACTGGGGGGGGAAGTAGTAATGTATTAAATTGAGGTGTTCAAGAGTGATTAGAATGCAATAGGGCAGAAAAAAGTGCTCTAACTTCTGCACTCAAGTTACTAATCTTCTTTCCTTCCTTGCCTTGTTTAAAACAAAACACAAAAAAACCCACATCATCCCACTTGGATGGGACTTGTTAGAGCTTCCCAAGTCTCAAATATTGGCCTGCAGTCATTCTCTGACACTAAAGCCCAATGAATTCCCCAGAGATCTGAAGTCACTAAAGATGGAAAAGGACATCTGAACATAAACACTTGTGTATTTTCCACAATTTAGAAGTAAAACATGTGAGGAAGAAATAAAAATATGTAAATAAATTGGTCCGTGTTGCAAATAGGAGGGTTTATTTTGTGACAGGAAAGCTACCTCGTGACACCTCTCAGCTGTTCAGTGCAAAGTAAAAACTTGAATGAAAAGATGACAGAAAACTCTGTAGCAAGGGTACTCCAGAACAAACCACATCTCAGAAAGCAGTCCTAAGCTACCTATTGGGGACTTTGCAACTTCAGTCACATTGCTAACCACAGTGCTCTCAATGGATATTCTGAAAACCGAGAGAAGAGTCAAAGTAAGATGGTTTTATTCCATGACATACTCTCAGATTGCTCTAACTCCTGACTTCTATTCCAAATGTGCAATACATCTTTTAACCACTAAAACTAATGCTTTTATTTCCAAAAAAGGACATTAACAGGCAGCTGATGTGAAAGTACACACAAGAGGAAGAAAAGTGCCCACTGTGCCAGTGGGTAAGAACCCTTTTACTCCATGACAAGTTAAACTGCCAGGCACAGGCCATCAAGCAAGGTGAACATTAACAACCACAGAGTGTCCCTGACACTTTCAAACTATACTATAGCAAATGTTTATTTGATATGTAAAAATTAAAAAGAAGAGAGAGGAAACTACATTACATCAAGCTATGGGCTGAAACAAAAACTTACCCTAAAAAAAAAAATGTCAGCAGGGGGGTTGGAAATCAGAACCAGATTTTGCATTTGGCTTTCCTGCCTGCAATGAACAAAGCCAAAAGCCCATATCCAAAAACACCTCGGCTTGAGGAGTTTGAAATCTGGACTTGCAGACTGGCTTTCTCTGTACTCACAGCTGAACGCATCACTGCTGCCAGAGTGTAACAGCACCTGACAAAGGATAACACTTTCAAACAGGAACAATTAAAATACATGCACAACAATATGCCTAATTGTTCATAGTGAGCTTGAATGCAAACAGGTAACAACAAAGCAACCACACATGGAAGCTCAGAACTTGGTGTGTTCCAATTCCTCGATGGCTGCACTCTGGACAAAACTATTTACATGAGAATTGGTTTTTATAAAACCTCAGTGCAGGAAACATGAAAGCTTGCCTTGCTCCACTGGCCTATTTTGCCAGGTATATTCCCAGACCTAACAAGAATAAGCTTCTCCAAACTGTTCTTGGTTTTATTTTATGACTTCCATTAGACTTCGAAGTATCTCTCTTTCTACTCTAATACTTAACACAAAGGCTTGTTCTACTGCTCTTCCTCAAGTTAATGGTAGTAGAGGAGAATCTATTCCAGCACGAGGAAGTATTTGAGGAACTAGAGATTGCTCTCAATGGGAAGTATTTGAGGAATTCTGTAGGTTGCTTATGCTCAGTTCAAATTCCCAAGAAGGGCCACTTCATAACACGTCCTGGGGGCAGACGCTAGAAGTTTAGTTGTATTTAAAGCCTGAATCTTTCAACAGCAGTAACACTGCAAAAATAATACAGAACTCTGACTTTCTCTCCCACCTTTTAAGGAAAGTATCTATTTTTCAGTGCTTCAGCTATGATCTCTTGAAGCGACAATAAGCTAAATATACTATGGCGCAGAATCTATTACGGAGAAGTTGAAAACAAAACAGGCAACTGTGGCACATACATATAGGATTTTCTTTTAATTTTTTTTAAACCAGCCACTCATAACATCTATCATAATATCACCAGAACTTGAGCATTACTTTTGCCACTAACACTCAGGGAAACATTCTGCTCTGCAGAATGATGGAAAACATATTAACATCATCACAGCACATCAGCCTCCGTTTATGCAACCTTAAAGCTCTTGTGACACGCACATTATGACTTTCATTAGACTTCTCCTCATGACAGCATTGTTTTAACCAGGGTTTTTAAGACATTTAAACTGTGATAATGACAAATATGTAGCCAGGATCTGCAAGATGTGAAGCAATGAACATTACATTCTATTAAAATGCACAAGTTAGCTGTCAGCCAAAAATTTTTCAGAACCGCTTCCCAATTCAGAACAGTCTTCAGGCACACACAAAGGCTCTGACAAGACAGATAACCCAAGATTCTCCAAAGCACACCCAGCCATCTCACCCCACTGTCAAACGCCATGCTTCCCTCAGCTGTTTAACATACTTTAAAAGGGTAATGCAACTAATACCCCCTAATTTTAACACGCAACAAACAGAACAAATTAATCAATTTACTGGCCATTATTCTCAACTTGGAACACAGCAAGACTGATTCATAATCCTCAGATTTATTTCCCAGAGATTGATTCTGTTTATTTGCTCTCTTTCAGGCATGTGTAACTTCACTTACCAATGCAGGCATGAACTCTCACTGACAGCTGGGTCCTCAGAATTATACTGTGCTTCTTGCCTCTCCTAAAAAGAGAAGAGGGAAAAAAAAAATACATAAAGGTGTAGGGAGGAGGTAGAAGACCTGGGACAGAAGAAATGATGTTGAATTTAAGAAAATAGGTTGGGGAGTGAGAGAAGGTATTGCGAGTTGTCTTTGTTTCTCACCATCCAAGTCTATTTTAATTGGCAATACATTAATTTTCTGCAATTCAAGCCAGTGTTGCCTTTGACAAGAGCATCCCATCTTTATTGCAACCAATGATTTTTTTCATCTTATTTTCCCTCCCTTCTGCTGAGGACAGGAAGCAAGAGCAGTTGGATGGGCAGTTAGCCAAGGTCAACCCACCACAATGACTCACTCTGTAGAAAACCATGTTAAAGAAGTACCGAATGATGACTGCATATTTTCATTTTCACAGAAATATTTTGAAGTCAGGTATAAGTTAAGCATAAAAGACAATGCAAGATCAATCAAGACGTTGCTTACTCCTTCACATATCTGTTCATTTACCTTGATCAACCTTTAACTCACAAAGGCAGATGCATTTTTCATGTGAAGTGGCAAAACTGAGTTGTCATTCACTCTGGCTCTGAGTATTAAATGGAATGACTATCTTAGCTGCTACATTTCTCATTTGTCTTTCCAATTGAAGAAATGCAGCTAATATTAATCTGGACAAGAGTGTTATCCTTGATTTCTATTGTGCTATACCTGTAAACTGACATGAGGAGGCAGCTAGTGTGTTGCCCCTGCACCCAAGCCTCCTCACCTGGTGGAAAGTGGGAGGGTAAAAAAAGCCCTTGTGTGTTTTCTGTTTGTACAGCAGCATATTCTCCCTCATTTCCCTGAAACTAAATATGCAATTTCTAGGCAAGCAGCTCTGGGAGGGCCTGCTTGAGCAGGGAGGGTGAAACAGATAATGTCCTGTGGTCCCTTCCAACCTCAGCCATTCTGTGGTGTGAATTTATTGTGGGAAAACATACAAGAAGCAAAAGTGGTTTTAGAACACAGGTGCAGTTTAGCATATATCATGCAAACCCTACATCCACTTGTACATACAACTTCTAGGCAAATATAAAACCAACACAACCTCCTGCAGTTACATACTTTACAACTCTGCTAAGAGATTTCAGGGCAAAAGCCTTCACAAGAGACACCCAGGAAAATCGTCCACTGGCTGTAACTTGATTAGACCAAACCCACTAAATTTTAGGTAACAACAAAGGTTCCTCTCCACCTTATTGTTTTCCTGCCCACAGTTGTTTAGAGGAATAAAAATGCTTCCCATTATTTACTACAAAAGAACATGGTTTATATCATCTGCCAGAAAAATTTGCAGGGGAAGGCAGGTCAGTGAAGCAGTGACAGATATTTTCACAAGAATATTGTTCTCAAAAACCACAGGAAAAAAGAAACTGACAAATGTGGTTAATGTGGAAGTACGTACCTGCTTGTAGAGGCCGTAGTTCCAGTTTCAGGATGGCAACATTTCTCTAGAGATTAAATAATTAAAAAAAAAAAAAATACCCCAAACTAAAATCTCCAACTTTAAGTTGCTCTTTAATGCGTCTGCTTGAACATCAGTAGGACAAAGGAGGGAAAGCACGAACTTTCTCTCAATATTTTTGAAGTGCATAGCAGCAACATGCTATGCTGACCAACAAAAGCTGCCTGTAGCCTGGATTTTGAAGCTTCCTCAAGTAGTTCCAGTTTTATGACTGACTCCCTGTCCACCTAAACTCCTCCTGCCACTCTGGTTGGACACCGCCTTTCCCTATGCTTACTCCTGCAGATTTTTAACAGTTGCCCCTTCCCACTGGAGCACCAGGACTCCTCTGGAATGTTTAATTTGCAACTGCTGTACAGGGTACCAAATTGAAAATACCAATTGTAGCTTCACTTTTTGATATATCACCTCACAAAAGATTAATTATCGTCTCACTACGGTACACTGTAATTCTTTGAAAGACCTCTAATCCTCTCACCCTCTATTAGTAGTTAAGACAAAAGGAAGAAATCTCTCTTATGGAAACAAAAGAGGAAGAACTCAGGGATTAGGGTCTCCATCTGGAACAAAAAAGGAACTATTTTCAATTTCCCACTTACCACAGCCTCCCTGCACAGCTGTGATCAAGTAAAGCCAAGCCACCAAGGAATCAATGTGCCACATCAAAAGCCAGGCTTCAACTACTCTGAATGTGTGAGCTTAGTTTCTCCTCCACCTGCACATGAAAGGTTTATCTAAAACAGGACAGTGGCATAGTAGCCTGCTACTTTGGAACACTGACCACTGAATTCCCTGATTGTGAAGTTGCACTTTCTAGTATCAGCCATTTCTAATTGAAAACAATATTCTTACAGAGATGTTCTTGACATGCCTTTTTTCATCTGACAGTAATAATACTTACACTGAGCAAGCATAAAAGATAAGAGTTTTGGATGTTCCAGTCAGTGGTAAACTTGCGTTCCCTTTCCTCTACTCTTACCTAGGTAAGAAGTATGAAAAAAAGAGTGGCTGGTATTTCTAGTATTTCTATTTTCCTCTCCTAAGATTTAGCTTAGAAAACCAGTTAAGCCAGTAACATAAAGCTCATCTCTTCCAGTTTCACAGATTATTGATTAGGAGCAGGCAGACTAATTTCTGATTCCTAGTATCACAGAGCAAATGTTTAGGATAGAGTTAGCCCTGGCATGTATTCAGGAAAGCAGAAAAACATATGGAATAAGTAAGAAGCCGATGTCCCTGCAGAGAGATGGGGAAGGAAAAAGCCAAAGTGTTCTGCAACCTGTAAATCCACAGATGGATCCCCAAAAGCCAGATATTGTATCCAACACTTGACTTTCAAGGTACTGGTGTGAGTTATATAGAAGAGGACTTTATTCCAAACCTTTAACGCACGCAAAGGTATGCTTTAAAGCCTCCCTGAGATGTGACTATTATGCTGAGATTCAACTCTGTGAACCACTGGCCATCCTGGCCCCTGACTAACCATAATTCCTACTTGCAAACTATCACAAACCCATCTTGTTTCCAAATTTATTACTCAGCTTTAATTTGTCAATGACTTAAATACAGAGTTATCAATAGGTACTTCAAACTTAAAAAAGAATAATTATATATATACATATATATACACACACAGTACTGTATCACTTCTGGTTTAATTTCAGATGGAAAATACCTATAATGAATTATATAGGGTATTCCATTATTGCAATGGCTGGAAACTAAGAACAGTACTGATGACATTTTGGTAGATACTTCCAGTTAATAATGAGCTCTTGACAACTTACCCTGTAAGAATTCTGCATCTATGTCTGCCTGATGCAACAGCCTAACCATTATGAAAACTTAACACAGATGCTATTCTTCACAGAAAGCTTTCAAAGCACACGTTTAACACATGCTGCACATTTTGTTACAGCCTCTCACAGCACCCAGATTTCTTGGTGGACCATCAAGTTTCTCCAATAATCACGTGTGTTTTTCTAAAAGCAGTAGCTCAATGAGCATCCAACAGCAATCCTTAAGTTCAAGGAGTCACTGACACCCACAAGAGAAGCCTAGACAACAGATGCCACCGGAAGCAAATCTGTGGTAACAGACATACTCTGAAGTGTATTATTTTTGCAACTGTTTTTCATATTTTCATTTCAGTACCTATGCATTTCCATCCTTACTTGTACACACCCTTCATGGAAAATGCTTCTACATGCTTCTAGAATGGCATACTGCCTCACAGTCAGTTGCTTCACAGTTTAAGGTGCTCCACATCAGCAGTAAAAAACAAACTATTCCTTGTTGAATGCACAGAGATGGAATTTTTGCCAGAGTCCAAGCACTTGAGTCTATCAGGTTTTCCCTGAAAGAGATCTGCAAGCCAGCACACACACACAATAAGGAAAGTGTTTCTTAACTTGCTATTAATCAGACAGCAAAAATCCAAGGCTTTGATTTCAAACCTGTTAAGGTACAGTTTTACTGCAGTTTCAATATGGTATGTTTCTCCATTCAACTGCAGGTTCATAGAGATCAAGAGATGCAAAAAAAAAAACCCCTGACACTTAGAATAAGTTGTATAAAAGCCAGGTCTTGGAAGAGAGAGAGAAAGCACACATATGCATGAAAAAGACATTAAAAACCTCTCTGAAAGCCATCTGAAAATCTTACCCAAACATAACCTTTATGAAGCTCTTCACAGACCATCATCCAACAATCTAACTCTTATGTTCAAGCTCAAATTATGCTCATTGAATAACAGACACAAAAGAGCTCAGGAAATAAAATAAATATTTTAAAAATATTTTAAATGCTAAGATTCGTCTCCAATACATTCCAATGGATGATAGCACTTACTAACCCATTATGGTACATGACAGGCAGTTGGAGGCAAACACATGCACTCATCTTTAAATGAAGTCTGTGAACTACCCTTTCTTACTTCAGTTTTTACATCTAAAATCTTTGTGTGAAGTCAGAATGTGTCTGCATCTTGTTCTTGCAAAACACCTGCAATTCACTTAATTATTTAACATAGTGGTTTTACTCTGAGCATTCCTGGACCATAACACATTTACTAAAGTAACAATCACTTGACAGTAGTGGCTAAAAATAAACAGACACTATTCAGATGCCTGTTCACTCTTCATTAAAAAATAAAATAATTAAAGCTTGACTAATCCAGGTAGCAATAATCCCAATGCCATATTCCCTGACCAAAAACTGGGCAAGCAAAACCTTGCAGATTAATGTAAGCAACAGCATGTAAAAGAGCAAAACATGCTGAGACTTGTATGTGTTTTTTCCCCTGTGGATTATTTCTATATTATACTCTGTGTTTGCTAGCATGAATTTAACAATTAACAGGTTGAAGGGGCTTTGAACAACCTGGTCCATTGGGAGGCATCCCTGCCCATGGCAGGGTATTGGAACTAGATGATCTTTAAGGTCCCTTCCAACCCAAACCATTCTGTGATTCCCTACCAACTGCTTCTATGTCACACAAAAAGTTACATGTGAATGCCAACAAGGAAAGAGCACCCTGGTCCATGTAACTGTGTAAATAAGGACTATATACAGACTGGCACTTAGGTGCTGGGTTTTTACATCCACTTGCTCTACCCAAACACAACGCTTACTAGGCAAGGTTTTCATGCTTACTTCCTCTTTAATATCAGAAAAAAATACTATGCAAGGAGAAGGAGGAAAAAGGTTAGGGTTAGTGAGACTAAAAAATCAGAAAAATTCAGAAACTCAATCAGGTCAAGTGAAACATTCAAGGGATTCAGCAAGTATGTGTTATAAGCCACAGTAGTGATGCCTAATTATTACTAATGTATTCTGAGTACATGTTGGTAAAGGTCTGGGTGGAGTCTTTGCACCTCACCACAAGGCAATAACTTTTGCCAAAAGACAATAAATCACTTTCACACACTTTGAAATGTGGCACATTAAATGATGGAACATTTGTTTCATTTGTCCTTTTTAGTAGTTCATGTGCAAGCAAACCTCAGAAGCTGGAAAATAAGCATCTCTTATCCCCACCCCCTTCCCTATTTTCTGACTCATCATGCTGGCTATTTCTCTGTTGCTAATTGTTCAATTTCTACACATTAAATCAATAAATCTTCTAGCAGCATCTAAAATATTTGAGCTGACTTCAGCCTTCACAGTCAGGAAGTGACCATTTTTCAAGAGCAGGCAGTGTTCAAGCCCAGGTTGAATGGGGTCTTGAGCAACCTGGCCTAGTGTGAGGCACCCCAGCACAGGGCAGGGAGTTGGAACTGGATGATCTTAAGGCCTTTTCCAACCAAAACCATTCTATGATTCATCAGCAGAGCTGCCCCTTTCCACCCCAAAAGCTCAACTCATATAAAACTGTTTTCAGCAGGAAGCTTATATTGTTGTTTTGTGAAGCACCAATAGCATGATCAGTTAGGTCACCATCTTCTATTTTTTGCTTTAAGAAAATAGACTGTATGAGCTGGCAAATGGTGAAGATATTTGCATTAGAAGTGCTCTATTAACAATAATCCTGCTGTTGGGTAAAACACAAAACCAGAAGATTCATTTCCTCACTTCTCGTGAACCTCACATCACATACTTAAGAGATGACACATCAGTCGACCAATGCTTTTCAGTTCTTCAGTTATGTATTTCCCACTGCTGTCAGTACCTCTCAGACTTGGGCTGCACATTCCTTCCAGGAACCTTTACAGTGGGTAATTTCTGGTCATGTGCTTTTGCTATCACTTGCACATTGAAAACCACTGCACTTGGAAAAATAGATGCCTTGAAATACCAGGATTTCAGTTGGATCACTTGATGCTTCTTCCTCTTCAGGAAAAGTGCCCCTTTAGTGCTCCCAACAACATCATAGGACCCATAGTTTCAGTTCCAGGAGAACAAAGTACAAGACCAATTTTGTTAGAAATTCCATAGTTGCAGAACAGAAGGAAACTGCACCTGCATAATCATTTTCATTCTCACAATGGCCCCTGATAACTAACCTAACTCTGACTTATAGTAACAAAAGAGAGCTCTTTTTTTCATAAGTAAAAAAAAAAAAAAAAAAACAAAAAAAAAACAGAACAACCTGATTTTGAAAAAATGGGTTTATGATTTTCTCACTTCACTGGTGATACAAAGAAAAAAAAAAAAAAAAAGATAATCTGAAGAAGAGATCACCCATAGCGACAAGGAATACATTTCAAGATGATTGGCTTAATTGGCCAATTATGCTCTATCTGAGGGTGTGATCAGTTTAACCAGATTCAGCAAGAGTTATTTTAAAACTGTCCTACTTTGCAATAAAACATGCATGCACATACGCAAGTACATAAAAACAAATTCTGCTTTGTACTTCTTTGTGTCTTTTTCTGCTTTCTGGAAGATTTTCATTAGCATACTTCACAAGGAGTCCTTCCTTCATAACCTGTATATCAAGTTCTTAACTGCCCTCAGGCCAGTTATTTCTCCATATCAATTCAATTTCGGAAGTGGCCTTTGTATTTAGTGCTGGGCCATCAATGATTTTGCTACCAAGCACAGTTACTGAACAGTAAACATGAAATAAATCACTATTTTGCTGTACTGTCGTGGCCTTAACCCTGGCAGAAGTCATTAGTTTCCTCCGCTTCAGTACCAGAGATGCCACACTACTCACAGATTTGCAGTGGTTTAAACTGTTAGTTCACAACTGAAGGTTGAATTAGAGACACTTATTTGTATCAGAAGCAGATTATTAGTTTATTCGGTAGTAATACAAATGCACACACACCACACACAGACAGATGAACTGCCACAGGATAAACAGAGTAGGAGTTTGATTATACAAAACGCCCTTGCATTAACCACAGGGAAGGAGTGCAATCATGACGAGTTGCTACGGAATAGGAAGTGCAGCAAGTTCACAGCTTTTACTAATTACACAGCACAAACTCACTCCGCTGCCCACATGCTCCAGGCAATTACTTTGCAATACTACACTGGTTTTCAAACTGCACTGACAGACGGTGGGTGTGCACAGTGCTGCTGTCGTTCAAGGTTTGGATTCTCAAATCAATGGGTTTACTCACAGCAAGAGTCTTGTTCAGAGCAGTTCTCCAGTGCTTTCTGGCCACCCTACCTGAAACCCTACAGATGATCGATTTATGGAGAGGGGATAAGAAAAGCACTCTTACTACAATCATTTGCCTGTGGTAATCACTACAATACAAAATCAGCAAATCTTTAAATGTTTCCACATACATTGGTACAGGTGTAGATTTTTCCTCCCTTGACAGCAACAAACTGTGAGTAAATTCTAGGGCAAAGTGGGGGAGAGACACAGCTGGTTTGGTATTGACAATCACAAGCTATAAAATCATTACTCAGGCTCTCAAAGAAAGAAGAATATGAGAGATCCCTGCCAGATTCCATTGCTGTCATGTCTGAGCTAAGAATGAACAGCAGCACCAAGAGGGAAAAGGTCTGGCATCCAACTTAAGCTGGACTCACACAGCCAAAATGGCCTGGGACACGGTGTCTAGAAGAAATGCAAAGACATCACAGCTGAAGTGATTTGTCAGAAATACATTAAAACAATCTTCCTGCTGAACAGAAGTCTTGAAAACATGTTCCCCAAAGAAATCTCCATTGCTGGCAACATGCTGTCAGATGAAACTTCTGTGTTTTGACGTTTAGGACTGCATCACCTTGTGAGCCTTTTAAGGCATGCTCACAAAAACAATTTTGGCAATTCTATGGTAACTTAAGTACATAAACCTCATGATAATTCTTGCTGCTCAAAAAAATGACAAGCAGAAAAAAAAGGAAAAGAGCATTACCTGTCACAGGTACCTTAAAAAAACAGCCAGCCCACCTAAACTACCTCCACATTACCTCCTTACACAATTAAGCATCTAGAATAACTTGTGTTGGGAGCAAGGATGAAAAATAATAATAAACAAACAAACAAAAAAGCAAAACAAAACAACAAAAAAAAAAACAAACAAGTAAACAAGCAATGAACACATGCTAGGTTTGAAAAGAACGGCAGTTTTCCTCCATGATCCGTTTCCTGGTTGTGACAACTTCTGCAGGACCAGCCTTATTGCTTGGCCACAGCTGTTCATCCTGTGATCATTCCCCCCCAAAAAAAAAAAACCACATAAAGCTGATCCTATTCTCCTGAATACCACAGCTGCTCCCAAAGGTGCAAACAGCAGCAGCAGGACTTGCAGACACGGGAGAGCAGTCCTACCCCTGTCCATGTTTTGCTCAGTTAGCCCTAGAGGCTGAGTGGGCATGTATGTTGGGATTTCCCCTTCCCTAAATGGAAGTTCAGATACTGCTGAAATAGATAGCAATTACCAAAAGCCTCTCTGCGTCATATTCAGTAACAGGAGACGATTCGTGTAAATTGCATATGCACGCATGTTTCTTACACATGCTATTTACAGGTACACATCATAAACCTCCAGCTTGCCATCATCCTCCTCTTCCCTCTTGGAGAAAAATCCTAGTTTTTCACTATGCTCATCCAACCATTCCAAGAGAAAGCAGATACCTGCAGCCTCTCACATAAATAAAAAAGTTGTAAAATTGTTTTTCATGCATGTTTTATTTACAAATCTCCTTTCATCAGTGTTATTAAAAAACAACCAACCAATCTTCATCTGTCATTTTGCCTGAGCAAATGGGAGCATTTGGAAGAAAGATGCTGAAAACAGCCAGACGGCAAGCCATTCTGCTCACTCTTAATAGGAGCTTCCACAATTCAGGATCAAATTTCATGAATATCCAGCTACTAAATCCTTCATTCAGAGATCAGCAAATTTCAGTGACCCTGATGAGCCTCAGCGTAACAAAAAGGCAGGTCTCGAGGTAGCCTAACCTTAGAAAATTAAAAGCTTTGAAGATTAAGAGCAGGACCTTTAAATGACCCAAAGAGGAAAAAGGGGAAAGACTAAGTGGTTTCTGTGGCCAGACTCTCCCAAACAGCGGGCTGCTGTTAAACCCCTGTGTCTGCAGCCAGCAACTCCATCTTAGGAGTACAGGAGTACTCCAGCTCAGCACCTTGGTCTCTGCCAGGGAAAAGATCAGAGCTACAGGACCCAAAAATGAAGTTTGGTAGAAACCTGGAACGGAGACATTACTGGCTGCATTGTATGTCTAGAATATTATTTTTTTCTAGATAGCATCACAAGTTGCATTTACCTCAAAGTGACAATGTCACCAACTCATATGGGGAAGCTACTGCACAGGTTTTTGAAGTTCTAGTTGCTCTTTATCATCTTATTGTTCTCTTGCAACAAATTTCACAATTAAGAGGATGCCTGCACACACACACAAAGTACACAGAAACATAATCTGATTTTTTCAGCCCAAAACAATACAGAAGAGAGACAACTCCAAGCAGCACAGTTAGTTCTACATGTTTTGTTTGGCTGTTTTATATTTTCCCCCCCTGGGATTGCCAGCACAGAGAAAACTAGAATCACATTTCAGGAACAATTCATGTAATTGATTTGATGTGCCTAAAGGAAGCAGAAAATAAAACAAGGTAGAAGGTAGCTTGCTATTTTCAAGTTCAGAGTCTGTCAGGAAAAGCAGCAACTGATCTCTCACTTGCCAAATTGATCAGCAATGTCAATGTGGGGGATCAGAAGCAATGAAGTTAAAACTACTAGAATTATCAAGGACACATTGGTGCATGCTACTACTACAGAAAACTATCAAAAGAATTTTTTCCCTTCAATTTACTGTTTTCAACTATTTTTAAAGTCATCTGGAAATAAGAACCTGCTGTTCTTTGCAACAAGTTTTATCATCTCTACATAAAACTTCTTTACTTGTTGCTTCTATGGATAGGAAGGATCAGTTCAGTTGTATTGTCTACTATGTCTATTGAAAAATTTTCTTCTAAATAACTTAATTTCTATCAGAACTGCTTCTTTGTCTGCCAATAATTACAAAACATGCCCAAAACTGGTATGTATGAGGACATACACAAATGCACACATAGGTACCTATAAAATTTTATTTAAAATTCTCATCTACATAAAATAATCTTCAGAGGTGCAGTTTAAATTGGTAAGAAGTATTCATCAAACAAAAGCAAGACAGGTATCACAAAAAGTAGACAAATCAGTATAAGCAAAAGGTCTGCATCTCTTAGAGTTAACAAGCCCTGGCTAATTCACAATGCAGTTAATTTCCTTCTGGCACAGCTGCATTACTCACATGCATGAAGTCTATGCCAAAATGTACCCATAAAATTAACTACAACTATCCAATCCAGTACAGCAACCAGGAAGGAAAAGTTGCTCTAGATTGTCTGTTTGCTTTATTTCTTAAAAAGACAATCACTTAAAGGCCCAACACAAACCTCAACAAAACCAAAGCTATTCTAAAAAGCAAATTTTATACACGCGTTCACACAGATACACATTGATACTGTTTTCACTTTCACTTCTCGGAGATACACCCTGGCTGGCTAAATCAATTCCAGGAGTAAAAAATTGATACAGGTCTTTTCTCCAAGAATGTAAGATGATGACTTAAATCCCAAGGCACAAAGAAACTGAGCTTATAATTTCAAGAGCAATACTCCAATATCTTTTACACCAACAATTATATAAGAAAGACATCAGAGTTCCCAGAAAAATCACCCTCATTTACAAAGTCCCAAAGAACTATGTGTTAGACTAGTCTAGACATTCATCTGGACAGACTTCTTACAGTATGCTGTCTTCTTTTAGAGGAACTATAAGAATTAATGTAGACAGAAGTCAGAAAATTTTTAATCACAAAAAGGGGGAGATGTATGTGCATACAGAGGAAAGAATTTTATCTTTTCTGTTTCTGTGATGACTTGAACATATCAAGTTAACCACACACTGAAACCTCAACCCTTATTTATCTAAATTTAGTAAACATTTACTTACCCAGCATCTTCCTGGAAGCCTTCCAGTTCATCCCTTTGTTCTGCTAGGGTGGATTCTAGATCCAGATAGGTACCATTGTGAGACAATTGCAGGGTGCAGTCATCAAGCTGTAGAAATAAGATTCAGATCCTCAGCTTACAGCAGTCATTCTCTCTAATATGCTTCTAAGATCGCCTTCCCATTTTCCAGGTCCCCAGACAAGATGTCCCAAAACCAAACCATACATTGGGAGTGCCTTTTCATTAGACCTTGTTTGGTCACAACAATATAAATACAACCAACAGACACAGAGAAATTTATTTTTTTCAACATGTAGGAGGAGATAGGAGGGGCTTATTACAGTGTCTTTAAAATCCTGTGACCCAAGTTAAATTCATTTAAACATGGTATTTAGGATATGAATTACTGCTTTCCTTTCTTATGGTATATTTAGGTAGTTTCTGTATCTCTGGGTGGAGGTGGAAGGAAGAAGCTGCTGCTTCATGTGTTACTAAATGTCCCTAACAAGGAAGGATACAGTCAAAGGACAGTTCAAGGTGTGCCAGGCGAGAGATAGAGTGCTGCAGCGATAGGAATGCAGTCAACCAAACACCAGATTTTCTCACTTTCAAGCATGCATCAACGAGCCTCAGAGGTTGCAGGGAAGACCTTTCTAGGCACTGGGGAAGGACGAGAGACCCCTACCAACTTCCTGCAAAGGTACTGAGTAACCAAGGACCAGACTTGAAAGCAGGAAACCTGCCTGCAGTGATGCTGAAGCAGAGGAGAGCAATTAATAAGCCCTCTTTATTTCCATCCTGTCTTCCCTTATCATTAAGTGGTCCATTAGTTGTTCCAGCTGTTGTTAAAAAACATCAGGCACAATCAAAGATAGAAAAGAAATTTTTAATGGAGAGCTAATCACAGGAGAAGGCCTAGGAAGATCCACTCCAAAACTCATTGCACAGGAATTCAGAATAATTATTGGATCAAGTGGGTAACTGTAGAAGCCTGAGGGAAGTGCTAGAAAGTAATATGAGCTCCTCTCTCACCATCAGATATCCCTGTGTCAAATCACAAGGTATGAAGAAAAAAAGCCTTCCCAGGGCAGGGAAACAATACATTTACCAAAGGGCAGGTGAAAGTCCTACCTCACCATTACTGAGGTAAAATGGACATGTCCTTATTGAACTCATTCCAGAAGCAAAGAAAATGCCATCACTGAGCCCACCAAACAGGCTGTTCTCAACCTTTGTGTATCAACACAGCATTAGGCACCCTTCTGTAACTGGTTCCAAGTTCACAAATATTGTAAGCCCCAGATGTGTTGTGCTGCTACATTCAAAACCCAGTATGGCAGCCAAGCACTCTCAGACTGACCTGCCAAACAGAAGATGTTTCATTGTTCTGGATTTGGCAAAAGAAACTGACAGGTCCTTTGCATGCCTCCACCTACCAGAAGGTAACTGCAGTATAAACGGTGCATTCCTGCTGCAAAGGCCACTTTGGGAATAGGATATTTAACACTATACTTCATACCGATCTTCTGCCACAGCTCGTAGTCAGCAACTCTCTGAAGCAAGGGCCTGGAACAGCCAATGACTCAAGGAAAAGAAATTACAAACCTTTATCATATCCATGGATTTTTCTTTCTGCTCTTTTTAACACTAGGAAAGAAAATCAATTGAGAATCCATCTTTGATGAATTACCTCTTTTAACTTCACCTCAAATTTATGGATTCCAATACCTGTTCAGGATAGCATGATAAGCAGCCACACTTCTTATCTGTTAGTCAATTCCCAAAACTTAGTCACCCAGTTTCCTGCCACTGATTTATATATGCAAGAAAAGAACACAAATAGCCTGTGATTATTCTGGATTAGGTGCATTGGAAATACTACAATAGAGCCCATTTGTAATTATCAAGTGATAGAGCGTGACTTTTGGGTTAGTCCACACCACTGCGTTTTGCACTGCTTGCAATCTGAAAGAAGTTTATCCTCTGGAGAAAGGGTAGAGGGTGAAAGTAAAGTAAGATTTAAATTGTGTTCTATTCTTTCTTCCCCCTGTGGGGAAAGAGTAAGTCATCAAATAAGGCGACATAAGTTTTTAGTCTGACTCCTGGGAATTAAAGAAAGCAAAGAAACTCCAAGCTCAGCCCTCTGTCACTAAGAATAACAACAGTATTACTACTCTATCTTTCTAGTTACAACAGATATTATTAACCTATGCTAATTCAAGATACATTCTTTAGACAAGACTAAATACTACTCTGGGAAACTTTTTCCCAGTAGCCCAGGGTATCTAATGAATTGCTAATTTATTCAAAGTAATGCCAAAAGGCAAACTCCAATTAGATAAATGTTCTGCTGTCACTATGGAGATTAGGAGCTTTGCCCACAATTTCCAATTATCCTGAATAATTAGGGAAAAGGCACTGTGCTTTACTAATATCTTATGACTTTAGCACATAACAAGCACAAGAACAGGAAGAACTTCATGTACAAAATAAAGAATAGCACATTCTACCTATGTTCATTTCATCTCCATAGTTTCAGCTGAGCATAGCTAGCACTCATTCAGGCTTCAAAGCACTGCATGTTTTACACTGTATTCATTAATAGGAGTTTAGGGTAATGGAAGGAACACAATATCTTTTATTTCCATTACTTAACACTGAGTCTTGACAGAATTATTTTGATTCTTGTGCAAGTGTACACAGAGATGGAAGGGACCAAAACCTTTTGAAAGGAGCACAAGTATTAAGGCAATGTAACTCAAATCCTCCTCATATAGGATTACTTTGCTACTTTGCCTCCAAGCCTCATTTGCACACATGTTTTACAGGCAGAATACAAGATGAAAAGTCACCCTGTGAATTATTTTTAATTAGTAAATCACCGACTTTTTTCAACACAAAGGATGGCTTGATGCTCACTCATTAGAGTTTATTAGTAACAATTCAAGATGCTGGTTTCTCCCCTCTGGGCAACACTAATGACATGTTTATCTATTACGCATCACTTCTTTCATCTCTGGAGACCCTCAAAAATGGCCTCGTAGTTCATTCATGACACTCTTCCCAGTGATCATAATTCACCTTAAAATCCTTACTAATACCACCTTCTTTTAGGACTATCAAAAGGCAGAATCAATAGAGACAGTCTTTCAAAGAGTCAACTGAGCTGCTTTGCATAATCATGAACGAGACTAATATTCAATTATTTAGAAATTAATTCTATTTATTTCGCTTTGTTCTTCACAATTCTGTCTAACTCTAACTATTCTATGATTCTATGTGTACATCAGGGAGAGAGGGTGCTACAGAATCACAGAATACCAAATTGGAAGGCACCTAGTAGGACGTAGACTTGATGACACAACGCCCTGCTCAGGAAGATCTTAAGTGTCCAACACTGGGGAACCCACCACTTCCCTGGGGAGGTAATTCCAATAGCTAAATGTTCTCATTATGAAAAATTTTCTTGTGCCACTCTGAATCTGCCCTGATTCGAGGTTACATTCACAATTTTTATTTTGTGTACAATAAACATTCATCTCAGGTGTTGCATTCATCTCTACATGAATACTAAGAATAGGAATTTTTTAAAGTGAAACGATAATTTCAACAGAATAAATTTTATTAATGTCCTTGTGAGTCATCATCACAGAAGCTCTTTAAATAACTGTGTAATCAAGTTTTCCCACAGAAAAATGGAAATGTAAGAAAACATAAGGGAAATGTAAGAAAAATGAACATGAAGTACAAAAAAGGCCAAGTGATATTTATACTGTCATAAATTTATATTTACACTTATAAATTTCACTGAGAAGTTGAGCACAATTAGTTTGATTAAACAGTTTAAATATCAGAACATTTAAAAGCAGAGCTTCCTACTGCCTCATCCTTTGCTATTTAACCTTTTACAGAGTGAAACCATACCACACAAGAGGAGAAGGGTGTCCTGGTTTCAATTATGACCAGAAATGGGCAGAACAAGTTCAGAGGTGCAGAGCTCGATCTTTGCCTCACCTCAGGGGTCATCCCCACCTCACCAGCACCCACAGAGCCCTCAGCATCAACATGTCTGTCTGTCACAAGAACACACAGGTTGGGGAATGTTAAGCAACCAACTCACACAAGTGTTCCTAACAGGCTGCCAGGTACGCAAGAACGTAGGGCAGGAGCTCAGCTTGTCATCTTCTTTTGCACGAAACCAAATCTAGCCAGTCGTGGCTAGTCCCTGAACCTTTAGGGTCAAAATAATTTGTACTACAAGGCCATCAAGCTTCAGAGTACTCAAACAGTTCAATAATAGTACACGAGTGATGACTTTTTTTCTCATTGCAAGCACTGACCCACAGAAAGAGGTCACATCCATTTCTCTTCATAAAGAAGCCCTTGTTGCTGTGCAACAGGAAAGCTCATCATTTCTCAGTTTCAGAGTTGAACCATATCACCAAAAGGAGCAAGGAACAGCAGGGGGAGAAAAGAACAGCAGTAAGAAAAGGTGATTATCAGCCGGTTATCCAACGCCAATAAATGACCACTTCCACTTTCAGAAACTCATTAGATGAATAGAAAGGAAAAAAAAAAAAAACAAACTGAATTCAGTTATTGTTTTCATTTACTGCATTTAGAGACCTATAAGAGAAATGCCTAAAACCAGAGGGCAGTGAGTGTGAGGAGAAAAGAACAAAACATAATTCCAAACACATGCAACCCACATATCCACCCACAGATCAAGTACAATCACCTGCTCCTCCTTGCACATACTTGTAGGCACCCCACATAAACACTAGCCTTCTCACCCCAGCAGCCCAGTGGTTAGCAATTCAATACAATGACAACATATACCTTACCATGCCGACAGAAACTCCTGCAAGTCTGTCTTCCCTTCCTTGAGAAGGCTTAACAAGATTAACTTGCATTCAAAGCGGACTTCCCTTTGGCTTGGTTTAAATTCTCTATGCCAAGGCAGCAGTAAACTGGCAGAAATTAAGGGAAAAAAATGCCAGCGGTACCCTCCTGCCTTTTCAAAAAGCACAACAGAACCACAAGCCATTAGGAAACATTATCCTCTTCCCTATTTGCTCAAAGACCACATAGTTATATTTTTTCAACAATCATGGAAAAATGCTCTTTCCTCACTCCCAACCCCTGGCTTTGAGAGGCCACCAATAAGAACCTATTTCTGAGAACTCTCATAAATGTCTGGAAGGTGTTGCCAAGTCTGCAGCAAGTGTGTGCAAAGATAAAGCCTGTTACCCTCACAATTTTCTCTTATATTTAACTACAGGTAGGCACTATTCAAAATATTCAGTTCAGTTAGCAATCAAGGATCACATTCATAGGATGTAGGGCTCTACATTACAAGATAGAAGGATACACTTTTTTACTGGTATAAACCACCACAACCTCTCAACTTTGCAGCCACTAGCTGGAAGCACAACTAGATTTCACCAGATTTCCAGTAAATTGAGCTACTGCTACTAAACAGATTATTATGCTCACTTGTTTTTTTCTAAAGCTACAGGGAAGGGGAATGAGAGGGAGAGTTTAAAGTAATCCAGTATCAAAATGCAGACATAAAATTCCTTCTTCAATTCTAGCCTTTGGTACAGACTTGGAAAATCCTTATCTTACTCAAGTGCCTTAGCTCATCTTTCGCTATTAACATTATTAGGTGGCAATTGTTCTCACTAGCGGTGGCATACTCCATATTCACCTACAGCATGCTTTGCACAGCAGGGATGATAAGAGGGAAAGATCCTATACGCTCATTTTTTTCCTTTCTAAATACTAAGCCTTGCTTTGCTTTATGCATACCAAGTCTGACACATTTGCTCACTCTAGCTACGCAGTTCTTAAATATGCCCCCTTCTTGTTTAGAAGTTTCCAGCACTATGTTCCATCCTGTTACCAAATCCTACAAATGCCAGTTTACTTCTGCAATGCCATCTTCCCTCTTCTTTACCAAAAGATATTTTTCCTCAGGAAAAAGGAGAGAAAACAGCTCTGCCTGCTCACCAGCCTGAATATATTTCATATTTCTAAGCAAACAGCACAAACTGATTGGTGTAAATGAATATTTAATACTGTTACATCCAAGACCAAGCTTCATACTGAGAATGACTGGGCTATTATCAGAATGCATCATATTTTAATGCTTTTGAAGTTTTATTACAGATCAGCAGATGCATGTTTTCTGCACTGGCACATGGCTGGCCCTTTAAAATATAACAGAATTGTTGTCTCTCTCAGTTTTCTGAGTAATGAAAAATGGAGATGGTCTAATTACACCCCACATATCACAACCTACCCACCAGAATAATTATCTGGCTTCAGAGCCACCACCAACTGCCCTCTTGACAACAGTCTCAGTCTCTCCCTTTTCATGCAATTAGGTACTACCCAGTCTTTCCCATGGTTATAAATGTTCCAGTCATTATTATTTTGAGAAACATCATGAAGAAAGACCAAAGCATGTAGGCCAGCACCTATGCCACACCACCCAGCTCAGCTAAAAGCTTGACATTGACAAGATAAAAGGAAACCAAGTAATCTGTATGCATTGGTGTCCAATGTTAACAGTGTACACTAAAAACTATACTTGTTCTCAACTATGACAGCAATCCAACATGACGTACAGTCATATGTGGGAGTGTTCTTGTCAGTTAAGGGACATGTGAGCAATCCAGCCTTTGACTCAACTTCACTGGGGCAGTGAGCAAGAGGCTTCGTGAGGCCTTGCAGGCCCAGAAGAGGGTAATCAGGGGGCCCAGGGACACGTGTGTGTTGCCGGGGGGAAGAGTCGGCTAACAAGGTCT
>JASSUY010023394.1:0-14177 GCA_032466535.1 Forpus xanthops
GCTCAGCACCCTCACAGGGAACAGCTTCTGCCCAAGAGCTCATCTCAGTCTCCTCTCTGGCAGTTAAAGCCATTCCCTTTTTCCTGTCCCTCCATCCCTTGTCTAAAGCTCCTTTTCCAGGTTTCTTATCAGCTCCCTTAAACCTGGATCTTTCCCAGTGGATAATCAGGCTACAAACGTCAGCTTGCAATAGGTTACACAAAAACGGAATAGGGCTACTTCCCCTCTTCAGATGTGTCCTCCTGCTTTCAGAAAGTGATGGCATCTCTCATTTCCCACAGGGAAGGGACATCCTCCTGTGTTCTGTGATACCGACTTCAGCCTTTAAACAGACTCCCAAGAAACTTGCATCCTCCCTCTCCCACCAGGAAACAGCAGTAAAGCCTGTTAGCACAGCCATCTACAAGAGCACCAACTTCCTGGCATCCCAGTCATCAGTGGTGGGAGAAGACAGATACTGCACAGTACAAACTAGAGCTATAAAAGGTAAAACTGCACATCCACCCATCATCTGGCACGTGCAAGTGTTTGGGTGTTTGATCTCTGTATTGAGTGTGAGCAGTGTACAACAACATTGATAACACAATTTTGACCTTGAGCAGTGTTTGCTGACTGTGGGATTTCACAGAACCCTATTAGTAACCTATTAGTACTAGCCTGATCCAATGAACCTCTGGTAAAAGGGTCTCAAGAGCCTCTCAAAATCGACCAGTTATGTTTCATTTGAGAAGACTATTGGTCATAACAAGCAGCTGGATAAGAGGAATACAAACTCATTTTGGGAGCACACTTTTGGAGACTGAGATGGATCCACTCAATGTATCCCCTGTTCAAGCAGAGCTACTCTTCCTACCTTATAGGTCAAAGAAATAAAAGCAACGTTATCTGTAGCTAATCTTTGCAAACCGTGGTGCAGCTTTCTCCCGAGGATTTCCCTCTTCCCATCCCAAGTGTGCTGACTGCATCTTTTGGTGAGGCACAGGGATCAAACCACACAGCTTCTTCTGTAACAACCAAATGGAAGGATGCACGTGGGACAACCATTGACAAACCAGCCTTTTAAACATAATCCGTCCTGAAAAGAACCTCCTGTAACTCTTGGTTTCACTTAACCAAACAGAGCAGAATGTGACTACAGCTGCCAAAGCCTTTGGCAGGTCTCATTTCTCTGCAGTCAGTGATTTGCATCTTACAGACTCAGGAGTTTTTTCAAGCCTTCACAGCACAGCTCACGTAGACAAATACCTTTATCATCTGGGGGTGAGCACAAGGGACGGGGTATCTTGTTCAGGATAAAGATGATTTTGGATTGACTTCTCCAACCTAACCTCACCTGAAAACGCAACAAAACCATTTCCATGGCTCCTCTCAGGATCACCAGATTTGCAGAGTTCCAAAACACAGATACAAAGCTCCTCTGGCTAACTCCAGAACTCCACACTGCTAAATTCTCCCTCTTGTATCTTCAGATGTATGTACAAACACATGGAATATGTGCTGGAAATCCAAACCAAACACCCCCCCACCATATAAATACGTATTTTGGCTGTAATGTAAAAGTGAGTCCTTTTGTGGGAAATTTGATCGAATTTGAGAAGTCTTCATTTAGGAAGCAAGACTCGAGCAAAGATTTTTTTATCCCTGCTCATTCTTCAACAGTTACATGTAATTTTGGCTGACGGAGATCAAATCAGCAACAAAGATTACTGAAAATACTTCATGCTGCTGCAGTATAAACAACAGGATCCAACTGAGGAACTGCAAGCTTACACATGAACCTGCAAAAGGCTTGTGCAACTCCAAGCTCAGACACCTCAGCTTCTACAACACAACACACATTCGATAGTACTGACACCTCGTTCACATAGAATCATAGAATAGTCAGGGTTGGAAAGGACCTTAAGATCATCCAGTTCCAACCTCCCTGCCAGGGGCAGGGACACCTCCCACTAAACCATGGCACCCAAGGCTATGTCCAATGTGGCCTTCAACACCACCAGGGATGGAGCATTCACAACTTCCCTGGGTAACCCATTCCAGTGCCTCACCACTCTCACAGTAAAGAACTTCCTCCTTCTATCCAATCTAAATTTCCCCTGTTTAAGTTTGAACCCGTTACCCCTTGCCCTATCACTACAGTCCCTCATGAAGAGTCCCTCCCCACCATCCCTATAGCCCCCTTCAGACACTGGAAGGCTGCTCTGAGGTCTCCATGCAGCCTTCTCTTCTCCAGGCTGAACAGCCCCAGCTTTCTCAGCCTGTCTTCACACAGGAGGTGCTCCAGTCCCCTGATCATCCCCATGGCCTCCTCTGCACTTGTTCCAACAGCTCCATGTCCTTTTATGTTGAGGACCCCAGAACTGCACACAATACTCCAAGTGAGGTCTCACAAGAGCAGAGCAGAGAGGCAGGATCACCTCCCTCATTCTGCTGGTCACGCTCCTGTTGATGCAGCCCAGGATACGGTTGGCTTTCTGGGCTGCAAGAGCACACTGAAGCCTGTTCATGTTCATTTTCTAACAGACAAACACCCCCAGGTCCTCCTCCCCAGGGCTGCTCTCAAATCTCATCTCCGCCCAACCTGGAGCTGTACCTGGGATTGCCCTGCCCAGGTGTAGGACCTTGCACTTGTCATGGTTAAACTTCATCATGTTGGCATCAGCCACCTCACAAGCGTGTCAAGGTCCCTCTGGATGGCATTCCTTCCCTCCGGTGCATCAACCGAACCACACAGCTTGGTGTCATCAGCAAAATTGCTGAGGGCGCATTCAATCCCACTCTCCATGTCACCAACAAAGATGTTGAACAAGACCAGACCCAATCATCAAGCTACACAACTCCAGTACAAATGAAGGAAGTTTACTCACACAGGTGACTTTCCGGTAAATTTGAGCAGCATTCTGGCATTCTGAGTAAGGGTATTCTGAGGTAGCCATTTCCAACATGCACATTCCAAAAGCATAGACATCCACAGATTCATCGTAGTGTTCCTCATACATTTCTGGGGCCATGAATTCTGGTGTACCTACACAGACATAAGCAAAAAGAATGTGAATTGTTTGTAAGTTCTAAATACCTTTAACCACAAATAGCTTTTTCACCTATAAGAAGTGTGCCCATTATAGCTATGTACAGGTGCATGTGAAATTACTTCAAAACGGGGAAGTAACCAGCTCAAGCACTGTCCAGGGAAGAAACCCAAACTCAACACATACACTTTACTTACGTCCCCATGGCTCACTGGCAATCATAGAACAGTTTGGGTTGGAAGGGACCTTCAGAGCTCACCTATGCAATGAGCAACTTCAAAGCTCATCTATGCAATGAGCAGGAACATCTTGAATAACACCAGGGGGAAGAGAAGAGAAACACAAAAAAGAAGGGGGGGGGGGGACGAGGGAGGGAGGAGGAAAGCAAAGGAATTTCAAAACCGGAAGAGCAGAATGAGGTGCGGTGATTTGTCCGACCATAGTGCAAGCCACGGAATGGTTTCTTTTCTGCTTGGAGAGCAGGAATACACAGGAGAATAGAAATGAGAACTTCACTCCTGGTTTTATCAATGCAAATTTGGTTTTTTTTCCATCCAGAGATACATAGCAACCACCCAGCAGACAGACAGCTCTTTGGAAGCAAGCAGTATCACAAATCACCTACAAAGTCATATGCAAAACATTAAACCTAATTCTGTCACTGGTTTAGTGGGACAAATCAATGAGGCTACTCAACAGGGACTAGGGTGTCAGAAGTCTAATGCAACTGATTAAGGGAAGCACTGTACTTCCTGCTTCATCACTTGGAGCACTGTGCACGGTTGTGGTGTCACCAGACTTGGAATACTTGGAGCAAGTCCAGAGGAGGCCGCAAGGATGATCAGGGGATGGAGCACTTCCCATACATAGACAGACTGAGAACACTGGGGCTGTTCAGCCTGGAGAAGAGAAGCTGCTTGGAGACCGCATAGCAGCCTTGCAGTGTCTGAAGGGGCTACAAGGATGCTGGAGAGGGACTCTTCATCAGGGACTGCAATGACAGGACAAGGGGTAACGGGTTTAAACTTAAACAGGGGAGGTTTAGGTTGGATATTAGGAAGAAGCTCTTCCCTGTGAGAGTGTCAAGATGCTGGAACAGGGTGCCCAGAGAAGCTGTGGCTGCTCCATCCCTGGCAGTGTTCAAGGCCAGGTTGGACGGGGCTTGGAGCAAGCTGCTCTAGTGGAAGGTGTCCCTGCATGTGTAAGGGGGTTGGAGCTGGATGAGCTTTAAGGTCCCTTCCTACCCAAACCATCCTGTCATTCTATGATTCTAAGTCAAAGTTGCAGCTTTATGACAAGCGGCAACTTACAGCGCCTGCCACATCTGCACATCAAACTACTCTGAAAAGTGTGGTCTAACAAAGCAAAAGGGAAAAAACCTACTACTTGTGTAATTTATTCCAGAACTGCATCTTGTAACGTAATTTATACTTAAGAGTCAAGACTAATTTATATCCTTTTTACGTCTAGAAAAGATGAAGGGAGAAAGATTAATGCTCACATGTTACAGGGGAGGGCCAGTGAGCCATAAGCACTGGGATGCCAAAAGGAGCGCGAGAGATCTTGGACCACGCGAGACACAGACAAACCCTGCCTGTCCATCCCAGCAGCAGCACCCAGGACCCAAACTGTCCACTATCACCCTGCAGCAGCCTGAGGCCCTTCATTTTTTGTTATGCCATGTCTTTGTCAGCAGATAAAGCACAACTGTAATTGAAGCAACATATACCAGGAGAAAACAGTTCTCGTATATGTTCGGGGACTTCACCTAAGGTTTTTTGTCCCATGTCAACATGAACAGTGTCTCCGCTTTTTGCTTGTTTTCTTGGCCTAATTCACAAAATAGCACAAACATCCCTGAAAAAAAAACAATTTTACAAAATTTGGGCTCAATCTCTCATTGTTTGTGCTCCTCCCACCCCCAAGACACTCGTGCCTTCAGCTCTCGTGAACTGGCAGGGCCCACGAGGTGGAAGCTCAGCTCAGTGCCTGCTCTTCGGGGGTTTTGTGGCAGCAGTGGTGGCTGCTGCTCTGCAATAGTTAACGACTGCCACAGAGAGAGGGGTTTGGAGCTGCTGCCTCGGTTTAGGAGGAACAAGACTCAGGCAGGAGTGAACCTCATGAATTAGGGAGCATCTAAAGCAAATCCGAAAGCGCCAGCAAAAGCCCAAGAAGCAAATTAAATTCTTGACGCCATGCCAAAAGAGCACGAAAATGCCATTTCCCCCCATCCCTCCGGGGTGGGAAGGAATAGACACAAGTACCCTTCAACAAAACAGACCACCTAAATGCAAAGTCGCTCAGTATCTGTTCAGCTCCTTTTGGCAGGAGTTTTGCCCTGGCACAGCTCCCTGCAGAGATAGACTGCAAGGTCAAATGAGTATCAATGATGGCACGAATGCAGCAAGGCAAAACTGGACCTCAGCCATGCTGACTTCATTCCATTCAAGCCAATATAAATTCACAGATACTAATATTTCTTTAAAGCACCTACATCTACAGAGGAGGCAGAATCACTTGTGACCAGTATTTGTACGCCCTCCTAATCTGCCCCTTGGAGCAGCCCTACTCATGAAAAAGGTAGGCTTAGTCGTATTGCCAAAACAAATGCAGACACCTTGCCAGCAACCTGCAGCACTTTTCAGTATTGAGCTTCTCTTAGACACGACTGTGCTTTGGTGGTGGTGTGGTAACAACTAACTTCACAAAAGCCTGTATCTGTATTACTGGTGCTACCCCATTGTGTCCTGTGGACTACCATTCATGTGAAGAAATACTGACCCTCAACAGCAAATTACTAGAAGTTAAAAACTAGAGATCTGCCAATTACTGAAAGTTAAATTTCACACTACAAACCACCATGGTTCCACTAAAATCCACAAGGCTAAGTGCACCTACAGCTGCCAAGCACATCCCCACGATTTCTATCATCCCAACTCCCAGCTGCACTGGGCTCCCTAAGCATTAAGGTTGATACTTCAGTACAAATTATTATAAAGAATTATAATCCCTGAAAATCTGAGATGCTAAAATGATTATTTAAGCAGCTCCTGCTTGAAAGATAGGGTGCTATTTTCATATACAGAAAGGGAACAGTGGCTGTCACTATCAGTTTGCTAACTCTAATACCTAGAATGCAATTTCCATTCATATTGTAAGTTCAAATACGACTACATGTGTGATAACTTCCCCACTTTCAGCACCCTCTCTGAAGAATCTGCAGCTCCCTAAAACCATCTCCAAGAGATCCGAATGAAAGGAATCTGCTACGGAAGTTTGGGTAAAAAACCCACAACACAGTGTTTGAGAGTTCGGGCCATTACACTGACACAGAAAAGGCCACGTGTAACTTCTGCAAGGAAGCAACGTCCTTGGAGAGCTGTTCAGGAGACGTCCTGGCAGTTCAAGCGAACCCAAGTTCTAATACTCCTCACTGGGGCACCTCCTGAGGGCATCATCTATTGTATATCCTAGTGGAAATCTCTTTTCATTTTGTACCTGCTGATCTGATGGTGTTTCAGCAGAACTCTGCCAGGATGGCATCGAGGCAGGGACAAGCTCTGCAGTCGCCTGCAGCCTGTTCTGCTGATGCCCCAGTAAATGGGATAAGGTGTTCCAGCCAGACCAGCTCCCCTGCAGCCACTCTGCAAAGGAGAAGCCTGGCTCTGCAGTAGGATATGTAGATACCAAGTAATATTTCAATTAAAAGAAACCAACCACCCCCATTGACAAAATAAGAAGTGTTTTACCATTGTGACACAGAAGGAAGGGGAAGAGTAAGTCATAGTCATGATGCTGTTTCCTACTGACTCACGTTTTTAGACTGCTGTACAGTCACAAAACCACTTTAATCCATTCTACCAATGTACATAAGAAAAACACACCAGTGCAAAACACGACAGAAAGGTATTAAAAAAACAGCCACCACACCAAGAGAGGAAGCCAAGGAGAACAGGAGAATTACCTATTACGCTTTTGGCAAATGAAGCTCTCTTGAGGGTTGCTAGACCCAAGTCTCCTATTTTCACAGATCCAGTGGGCCCAGTAATAAAGATATTGTCACATTTCAAGTCTCTGTGAATGATTGGTGGAGTTCTTGTGTGCAAGAAGAGAAGACCCTTCAGGATCTGCCGGCACCAACTACGCAGGACTTTTGGTTTCATCACTTTAAATCTTTTCAGATACCTAGAGCACAAACATACACAGAAGTAAGTATAAAGAAAATGAAGTGTTATTAGAGATTCTAGGGGGTTTAGCAGCTGAAACTCCATTCCAGATAAAACCCCTTTATTAGATGCCATAATAGCAGCTCAGAAATACCACGGAATTGAAAGAAATAGATCTTTTCAATGGAGGAATTAAAGCATTCATTTTCAGGAAGATAATAAGCATTTTTGGTGCAAATACAACCAAATATTTGCAAGTCTAATAAGTGCAGCAATTCACTTCACACAGAGAACAGCTTTACAATACGTTTCCTATATTTAA
This sequence comes from Forpus xanthops, assembly GCA_032466535.1. Lineage (NCBI taxonomy): Eukaryota > Metazoa > Chordata > Aves > Psittaciformes > Psittacidae > Forpus > Forpus xanthops. The sequence goes on from JASSUY010023394.1 coordinate 7,518, forward strand.
ATCGGAAGAATACCGAAGTTTCACTTTACCCACACGGTTTTGACCACTGCACCATGCACCTCATTTTTACCATTTCCCTAAAAACGCCGATTCAAGGGTATATTTTGGAAAGCTGTAGAACCTGCTAATGCACTGGCAGAGCAGCGCACAGGGTACATGCACTAATGAATCCTGCTCCCATTGGGGATGGAAATCTGTTCCAGAATTCATGCCAACTGTTTTATACCACCTTAACAGGACTCTCAGTACCACAGGCTATTAATTAATATGGTTTAGGAGATAATCTGGAGCACTTTCTGCTTCCAAAAGAGGTTCTACCGTTCAAGCGCTATTCTAGTCAAATTTTCTGACAAAAACATGCAAACACAAGCACAAAAACACACTGACAAACTAAAGCATCACAGGCAGAAGCACCCCAGAGAACAAGCTTCTAGTTGCATAACTGAGACAGTAGAGCAGGGAAAGAGAGATGGAGGCCAAAATCGTTCCTGTCAAATCAACGCAGCTCAACCGCAGGGACAAACGACAGACACCAGAGAACAGCTCCATTTAGCCTTTCCTTCACCTAGAGATGCCTTTTTCAGAGTATGAAAGTAGGGTTTTTCTAAAAATTCCCATTGCTATTCTTAGCCTCCTCACCAGGAGCGCAGGACTTACGTCTTCAGTGTTCCAGAGGTCATCAATTCGGTAACCAGCACGATGCACCTTTTGCCTTTTACACAGGATTCCCAGAAGTCATAAAATCTCACAATGTTTGGATGCTGCAGACCTTTCAGCATTTCTGCTTCCTCTTTAAATCTCTGCCTCTCTACTTTTGTGAGTTTTCTGTCCTATAAGCAAAATATAAGACATTATTAGTAGCAAACAGACGAAAATAAAGGCAATGCATCGCTAGGGTGTTGAGGATTTCAGATTTGGTTTATGCTTTTATGTAAGAGATGAACAGCATGTATGAACTAGGGCACTCGCCTTAAATCCAGTGTCAAGATGACAAAGGCTTGCCTCTGAACAAAGAGACGCCTGTGTTACATGACAGCATTAATATTTCGGGCAACATAAACACACCCACGGCTCGATGGATCCACACAGAGCTATTTGCTTCGTGTTTTGGTTTTGTGGGGCTCATTACCTAAGAAGTTAACACACAGGATTACATTCTAGGTAGGAATGTCCCCCTGCTGCGATGGCTCATCGCCCTCCACAGTGGCTCCTTGGAAGCGGTGGCAGTGACCATGGGTCAGGTCCTCAGGAGCCATGGAGGCTGCAATGCCCATCCCACTTCCAAGTTCAGACACCTCCTCCACATAAACAGGCACATACATATTTTGTTTGCTGTTCTGCCCAATCGTGCAGACTTTGCTTTAAAGCCAACAAAGGAAGGATTTACAACTGCCATGCAGCCAGCTGCTGCACACTGGATGCACGGAAATACTGAGAGATTGGAAGTGTGAGGAATGTTGTGTCTCACTGCTTTGGTTTTCCTGGAGAAACGGAGGAGCATTTACCATGAACTCCAGGCTGCAAAGTGACCCCCCAAGGAACACACAGGGCCCGTCTCCTCCTCCCCATGGGTCAGCAGAAGGCTGCTGGGCTGCCTGGACCTGAGCAGCATGAGGCCCCTACCCCAAGCGGGTCAGATGCACGCTCCAGCCTCTTTAGGTGATGTAAAAGCAAAATGGGAGCATCACCAAAGACCACAGCATCACTGCCCTGGACAGTTGGGTTGGAAGCACTTCCCTTCACTGGCCTAGAAATGAAGCTTTTTCATTCTTTAAAAGGCACTATTGTGTAACTGCTCTCACAGAAGCAAAGGCTTACAAATTGGGAAGATCAATTAGTCCAGATTTTAACCTCAGACATTTTCCTTCTCCTTGTTCACTCAGACGTGCTTATAAGAGCATTTACATAGTGATTTAAACTGGCACCCAGCTGCTTTGAAACCAACAATGAGACAGATCAGACCACTGCCATTTTGAGAGCCCTTCAAGGCAAACCGAAAGCAACCAAACCCATGCCAACAGTGACAGAGCCGCTCGGGGCGGCTCCTGCGAGGGGACATCTGAAATTTAACTTGTTTGGCCCTCTGAACGCCAGCCCTGTGAAGAAGTCAGCTCAAAAGGCTGGAGCCGCTGCCGGCCGCACAGCTGGTACCGGAGCACCAGAGGGAGCGGACGCAGGCACAACGAGCTTCCTCACCCCGGGGCTTTAGATGCAGCAGCTTTGCAAACACAGTGCAAACTCACCCCTGACCGCTCTATGATTCCATGAATTCTAAGTTACACATCCCTTCATGTGGGAATCCAGAAACCTGTGCGTGGCTATTGCACGATTCTGACACCACAGAGAGATGCTGAACGGAGAACTGCCCTACACTTCACTGCAGGGCCATGGCCTGAATCACACTGGGCAGCAACGAAAGCACCAAGGCATCACAAGCAGAGAGGAAATGCACCCACTGCTTGGCAGCCTACAGAGTACAGGGTGCTTGAAGAAGGCACTTCCAAGAGCAGCCGCACGGATCCATGGTCAGATCCTGTACCCGGTGTTGAGAACTGGGCATCTTTTTAGGGCAGATACTCCGGGCTCCTGCAGTTAAGTCTTACAGAGTGCTTCTGCAGCAATCAGAGCCCCACTTCACAGCACATCTTTTACACAGCATCACCAGTCACACATGCAGCCTGGCTTACAGCTCCAGGATTTCACCTTTCCTGTAAGTACCTAAGCATTAATTGGGTTGGGGTTATGCATCCTTCACTATGAATGACAAGGTAACAGGCAGATGTTAAACAAGCGGAAGAAGAGGTTACAAATTGTAAGCTACCTTTTCTTCAATAATTTCCCTAGCTTTCCAGTTGTCAATCAGTTCGTAACTTCATCGTCAGTTTCAAGCGTCATATGACCAAAAGCTGTCCACTTCTTTTTGGAAGGAAGGAGTAGTTCCCAATGAGTACTTTATAGCCTTACTCTTTATAAACCACCCACCCATTTCAGAGACACTGGAGTAAAATGCTCTTTGCAGTAGGAGCTTACATTAAGGTAAATATCCTATCCACAAATCAAGTTTCTGTTAATCTAACACACCTATGCTCTCTGCTTCTCCCTGCTCGTCGTAGGCAGGGAGAACAAACACCTCTGCTTAATACAAGATTCATCTCTTCATTAAGTTCCTTAGTGGGGAACAAGCGCAAAGAATGGAATTAGTAAGTTAATGTGTTAACGGAATGAAAAGGAAAGCTTACAAATTAGATTTCTGGAATGGCACCCAAATTAACAGCAGGAACATGTTCTGTTAGTCATCCCCCAGCATCATTTCCTCCGGGTTGTAACACATGGGCTCTGACTAAGAAAGTTATACAAGCAAAAGACTGCCTTTCACCTGCGTCTGTAGAAGATCGCTAAAGATTAACAAGGAAGATTAAGGATTGAGGTCAGGTTTCTTGAGTACGTACTTGTGAGGAGCCAACAGATTTGGGCACAAACGACATGCGCACCCCAACAGGAAAGGGGATCAAATGAAAGAAACAAAAATATGAGCACACAATATTTTTCCTTTTGTTTTTTTTTACATAGCAATGTCTATATAGGCATACGAGAGCAGAGCCTGAAGCACAGCTGCTACCAGAGCAGGAAGACAGGGTTCCCCGTTTGAAAGATCCTTCTCTGGTTTTGATCCCTGTGCCTAACAGGACAAAGCCATCATTTTGGAACGGATTAAGGGCTGGAGAAGCAAGCAGGAGCAGTAGGTCAGCACATGAGGGAAGGGCTCACCCTGTCACACAGAAGCTGTAACATCTCTCACACATGTAAGTAATGAAGAAAAGGAAACTAAAGAGGCATTTGTGACACAGGAACAGAAGTCAAGCATCTAAATCAGCAGAATGAGTATCAGATCACATTTTCACACCTGCATGTCACATCTTCACATCTGCTCATGTACCACAGCTACTCTGCTAATCAGAGATCACCTTGAGATACGAGACCAGCAGTGGGACCCTTGGCAAGTCTCTCCTATGTAACTCTATTAGCTTCTTGTGGCTTTATGACCAGAATTACAGCTCTGGTCTGCCCGACCCTCACCACTTTGATAGATACAAACCCAGCTTGGTGGGAACAGGCAGCAGCCTTCCCAGGCATCCTGCAGTGTAAACCCAGAACTTGCTTTGCTCTGCCCGTGAGCTTAGGACGTGTTAGCTTGTACCTGCCTATGCCTGTTAATTCATTACCTTCTGTATCGCCAGTACTGTCTCTTCAGGGAAACGTCCCAGTTTTGCAAAAGTTCTCAATAAAAAAGTAAATCAAAGGCCTTTGGAAATAAAGATGAACAACAGCGCACTTTAGAAGACAGAAATAAAACCCAATTTTGCATTTAAAATAAACACTCATTCAGTGCAATCGCCTTCTGCATTTCACATTGACTTGTCTACCCCACTATCGGAGGAATCTAGGATTTCTCCCAAAGATGTAACTGGGAGCGAAAGCGGGCTCAGACACGCAGAAGCTGTGCTGCGAAAAGCTCAAGGCAGCACTGAAGCAGCTGCTCTCAGGTACCAGCTCCGTGCCTTTATTATCATTATGCCTATGCTACAAATCTTTCAAAGCATTCGGGACCGGCAATTCCCACACGTTGTGTATTCAACTACACGCATGTTTCACTTAAAGCAATCCCCTTTCTGTGAGCACACAGCAGATGCTATTGGACAACCTGCAAACCAGGAAGACAAATTTTAGCTTCATTACATATCAGCATTGAGCCAACATTCTTCTTCATTAAATCACCCGCAGCAAAGTTACAGCCTGCTATTCGTTAGCTATATTAGCAAAGCACAGGGAGGTTTCCACTGGTAACCCGTTTTCCAAATGCTCAAAAAGGAGGCCTTGCACCCAAGGATGCTCCCCATTCACAAGCAACAGGAGCTACAGACCAAGCTGAGAGATTCACTCATTTGCCTGAGTCATTGCTAGAAATCTATGGAAAAGAAGGAGCCGAATTCAAATCTTTAGGGCTAAATCTGGAACTGTAGAGAAGGCTGAGCTTGCTTTTTTTGCTGGGCACAAGTACAGCTTGCTACTTTTAAACTGCTCAAGGGACATGTCAAAGTCTTATGACAGAGGAACGATGAGATTCACATCTACTGAACGTCACAACTTACAAAACTCGTCCTGCAAGGTGTAGGAGGAAGAGGAATCAACATTTCCAATCACAAATCTTAACAGCAAGGGCCCGAAAACACCTAAGAAACCCAACCCCACCTCCCAACACAAGGCACAATGATAACCTATGGTGAAACACAAAAGTTCTTGTCACAAGCAACTGAATTAATTGCAGGTAGCACCCCATTAACTCTTAATTACCAGCACTTCACTGGTTCTTCGTAAGCTTGCAATTTTGGATGAAATATCAGAAACAGTTCAGGCTTGTCTCACAAAATGACTTTTTCAAAGGACACTGAAATCAACACACAAAAAGCTGGCACGAAAAGCTGGCCAAACCGAAGACCACATCACATCTGCTCACACAGAAACAAGGGGAAAATCCCAAACCACCGAAAAACGCCTTGAGAATTTGGTATTTTCTGGCTTCCACTTCTGAACCTTGTGTCCATTACAGTTTCTGCAACTGTCTGTGCAATTTCTTAAGACCATTTTGCTTCACCTACTTCATATTATCCATAAGCAGTACTCAGTCATGCAAAATGTCTACCCCTAGGAGACAGACTGTAACATCTCACACAAATGAAGCAAACGTCAATGTGCCCGTGATCCTGGTCCCATGTCCCACATCCCACCTGCAGTGGGCTCCATCTCCTGTCTCCATTCCTTGGGGTTTGGAAGAACACCAGCTGCAGGCTGGAAGGTTCAGAAAGAAAATGCAAATAGCTCCAAGTACAATTAAATCACAGAATCATACTGGGGTGGAAGGGACCTTAAAGCTCATCCAGTCCCAATGCCCTGCAATGCGCAGGGACACCCTCCACTAGAGCAGGTTGCTCCAAGCCCTGTCCAACCTGGCTGAAGCCTTTGCCATTTTAATCACTGCAGTTATGAATTCCCCTTGTCTCCGTGCTGGACTCCACATCACACAACCAGACAGAGGAGGTGCTGCAGCCATCTCTTGGAGGCTCAGTCCTTCTGGCCTCGGCCATAACAGGAGTGGGAAGAGACACATCACTGCTAATGCCTGAAAATCAACTTCAAAAAGCTGAACACATCAGGATGGAAGAGAGGAGACAGTGCTGCCTGCAGAGGGCTGGTGCTTCCCAGTATAACATGGTATAACACAACAGGTAGAACCTCTCACCAGACCCATTTAGCAGCAGGGTGCTCAGAAGCAGAGAGAAACCCTCAGACTTTTTCTTCTTCCTGCCTCTCTCCTTACTCCAAGACATTGCACATGAAGTCCAACAAAGACAAGTGCAAGGTCCTGCATGAGGCTCAGGAGCAATCCCAAGTGTAAACACAGAGATCAGCAAGCACAAACACAGAGCCCGGCAGAGACTGAACTGAGAACAGAGCTGAGGACTTGAGGGTGCTGGTCAATGAGAAGCTCCCCATGACCCAGCTTCAGTGTGAGCTTGAGCACAGACCCCGTGTGCTGGGCTGCACCCCAGAGCGGGAGCAGCAGCTCAGGGAGGGGATCCTGTCCCTGTGCTGTGCTATGGG
>JASSUY010023395.1:8860-20654 GCA_032466535.1 Forpus xanthops
CCCCCCCCCCCCGACCAACCAACCTCCACCCACTCCCAGAGTTTGCCATGGAATATTACGTTATTTCCCATACCTGTATTAGAACTAAATAGAAGTCCATGTTTTTTCTCTTCTTTAAACAAGAGAAAGCTCTGTTTCATCATTCTGATAGACTGCTTTGTTGCTTACCAATTCTGTTAGAGCTATTCTACAGCCTCATTCTACAATGCCTAAGAATGATTTTGCAGCCAAATGCATTGCCCCTTCTAGAATGAGTCTTTCATTCAAGTCTTTTTGCATGGCAATGTAAGCTGGGCACCAATACATCCCTACTAGAAGGAAGTGCTGCAGGAGGGACAGGAGATCTTGAATGGATAAGGACCTGCTTAAGAAAATTTGAAGGAAGAGACTTAAAAAAGGTGGAAACAAGGAAAAGTGGTCTGGGAAGAATACAGCAATGCTGCCTGAGGAGCTAGGCACCAGGTTAGGAAAGCTAAGGTCCAGTTAGAATTAAACTTGGCTAGGGATGTGAAAGGTTACAGGATGGGGTTCTACAGGCACACTGCAAATAAGAGGCAGACTAGGGACAATGTGGGCCCTCTCCGGAAGGGAGAAATCGCTACACTGGCTTTGGAGAAGGATCATGTTCTTAATCACTTCATCACCTCAGTCTTCACTGGCAAATGCTCTGACCACACCACCCAAGTCTTGGAAGGCAGACGCAGGGACAGTGAGAATGAAGACCGTAGGCGCGTTATAGGAGAGGATCTGGTTTGAGAGCATTTTAGGTATGTGAATGCGCACAAGTCCATGGGACTTGATGAAATCCGTCTGCGGGTCCTGAAGGAGCTGGCAAATGAAGTTGCTAAACCACTGTGCACCATATTTAAGAAATCCTGGCAGTCAGGAGAAGTTCCCGATGTCTGGAAAAAGGGAAATATAACCCCCATTTTCAAGAAGGGAAAAATGGCTGAGCTGGGGAGCCACAGACCAGTCAGCCTCACCTCTGTGCCTGACAAAATCTTGGAGCGGATTATCCTGGAAGGCATGCTAAAGCACATGAAAAACAACAAGGTGGTTAATGACAGCCAACATGGCTTCACTAAGGGAAAATCCTACCTGACCAATCTGGCAAACTTCTATGATGGGGCTACAGAACTGATGGACAGGGGTAGAGCAGTTGATGTCATCTACCTGGACTTCTGCAATGCGTTTGACACTGCTTCACATGACATCCTTGTCTCTGAGTTGGAGGGACATCACATTGATAGGTGGACCACTCAGTGCATAAAGAAGTGGCTGGATGGCCGCACGCAAAGAGTTGTGCCCAATGGCTCAATGTCAAGCTGGTGACCAGTAACGAGTGGTGTCCCTCTGGGATTGGTGTTGGGATCAGTCCTGTTCAACATCTTTGTCAGTGACACGGACAGTGAGATTGAGTGCACCCTCAGCAAGTTTGCCGATGACCCAAGCTTTGTGGTTCGATGACACACTGGAGGGAAGGAATGCAATCCAGAGGGACCTTGACATGCTTGTGAAGTGGGCTAATGCCAACCTCACAGAGTTTAACCATGATAAATGCAACGTCCTTACACCCGGGTGAAAACAATCCCAGCCACAGCTTCAGGTTTGGCAGAGAAGAGATTCTGAGAAGCCCTGTAGAGAAGCACTTGGGGGTGTTAGTCGATGAGAGAATGAACATGAGCTGACTTCAATGTGCATTTGCAGTACAGAAAGCCAACTGCATCTTGTGCTGCATCAAAAGGAGCATGACCAGCAGGTCGAGAGAGGTGGTCCTGCCCCTCTACTCTGCTCTCATGAGACCTCACTTGGAGTATTGTGTGTAGTTCTGGTGTTCTCAGCATAAAAAGGACATGGAACTGTTTGAACAAGTCCAGAGAAGGACAACGAGCATGATCAAGAGACTGGAGCACCTCTTGGATGAAGGTAGGCTGAGAAAGTTGGGGCTCTTCAGCCTGGAGAAAAGAAGGCTGTGTGGAGACCTCATAGCAGCCTTCCAGTATCTGAAAGGGGCCTATAAGGATGCTGGGGAGGGACTCTTCATGAGGGACTGTAGTGTTAGGACAAGGGGTAATGGGTTCAAAGTTAAACAGGGGAAGTTTAGATTGTATCTGAGGAAGAAATTCTTTACAGTAAGGATGGTGAGGCACTGGAATGGGTTGCCCAGGGAAGTTGTGAATGCTCCGTCGCTGGCGGTGTTCAAGGCCAGGTTGGACATAACCTTGGGTGACAAGGTTTAGTGAGAGGTGTCCCTGCCCAGAGAAGGGGTATTGTAACTAGATGAGCTTAAGGTCCTTTTCAACCCTAACTATTCTATGCTTCTATGTAAACTATTTAACTTTTGGCTTCCAACATTCCCAAGCTACAGATTGCTTTCTCTTTAAGAGTTCTTGAATGACCACAAAACCTGTGAGATTTTGATTAGCTGCTTCATCCAGCAAAGACAGGAAAGCAAACTGGCAATTGTATAAATTATTAATGAATTTTAAACTCAAGGTAGTGTCTCCCTGATATAGTAATAATGACTGGATGACTGTGTGCAAAACACTTCAAGTTAAAGTGTGACTTTCTACAGAGACTACAAAGCACACCAAGATAACGTTATTTACAGCCTCCTTATCTTTGTAAGGGGTATCTACAGAAGATTGAAAGCAAAGACTATATTCCAGATCTAATTTATGCTAGCATGATACGTCATTCCCATTTCAGTCAATTGAACTATATTGCTGTAACAGGTCTTAGGGGTTAAATCTTACTCTAACTATTCCAAGATAAATACTGCACAAAGAAAAACACTAATGTGATAATGTTGATTTTGTATCACTGTTGTGCGCTGGCTTAGAGACTAAGGGCAGCCCTTACCTTCGGGACAGACTGCAACATATCACTATATCGGACAGAAAACATTGCCCCCAGCATACATTTCATCAGTAATTTATTTTATTTGCTTCTCCATTGAATTACCTTATTCCTCTCCTACTACAAAAAGTCCCAGCTGATTCTGAAAAGGCAAGTACAATATTATTTGAGACCTTCTAAAGACACAGTAAGAATTTATTTTCCGAATTTAGTTTGTTATAACATTACATTTTGTTTTAATTACAACAAGTAAATGAATAACTTTTATCCAGCTTTCCTGTTATCTTAGTCCCTGTATCAGTCCACGTGAACTTCTGCTTAGAATACAAATACATTTGTAAACAGGAAGCAAAATCACTATTAGACATAGAAAATAAAATACAAAGGTAAGTAATTATGAGAATTTAAGAAGTTTCTTTAATGAACAAAATTTTTTGTGGGGGAATATGAGAAACTTTTTTTTTTTTAAATTAGAAATAAAATTAGAAATAAAATTTCCCTGTCACAAATGTCTAAGATTATTCCAAAATTTAGTGTAATTATTGCAACTATCTAGTGAAGTCAAACTCAAAATCTACATTTAAATTTAAATATTACAAAACAGTAGCACAGACTATTCTGTCAGCACTCATTTAACCACTCTATATATACATGCTTGCAGGTCTCATATGTATGTACGTGTTCATCCTCCACATGAATTCAGAAATGTTAATTTTTCATGTTGCTGTGTATCTTTTTGCAGTGTGAGTGAAGAATATTTGATATTTCCTCCAGTACGATTTTGAGTATTTCTATAATGTTTAAAAATGCAGGTGAATTAAACTAAATCATTCATATATAGAAATTAAAAATTACCCTCAAATACAGAGACCAGTATTACCTAAGATTAACAAAATGTCGCCTCTTAACTTGCAAACTTGTTATTGACTGTAAGACTTAGAGCAAAACTTTGTTTACTTTCTTCAAATTTGTTTTGCTGTGAATTGTAAATAAAATACTTCACAACAATGAATATGCCTTAATATGTAGTTATTTTATGGCAAACATCCATTATATTATTCTACACGTCTCCATTGCTATGCTGCGAAAGAAGACTTACATTTGTAAGACTTTATATTTGCAAATGGAAGCTGTAATTCTAAAGAATACAGATTTTAATACTAGGAACAAAGTTCATCTGTAACTGCAAATCTGTGTGTGGCTACTGGTTTGAGCAACTCTGGTTACAGTGGGAAAAGACGAGTTTAGAACACCACAATTTCACTGAATCTGGATCTCACGGTATAACATGTAATCTCCATCTGCTTCCATGAAGTGCCTTTTTTTTTTTTTTTTTTTTATAATTTGGAGAAGCCATAAAACATCTGCAAGTAAAGAACAAAAGAACAACCCTTATTTTGAGAAGCAGCATCTTATTTGTCCAGATCCCAATCCAATAATTACCAATGCAGACCCACGAATCTAACATATAAATGCTTTTTTCTTCAGTAAAGGCAAGTGATTTTTTTTAATGATAGAAGCTGCAGGTTTTGCCCAAAATCTGCATTACATGTTTTATTCCTTATAGACCTATCCCACTCCAAGGTTACTTTTGCATGCACTGATCAGCATCTTATTCCGTGAGCGATCCAACTGCTTTTATGTACCCTTTAAATGTTCTTCACCAATAATACATTTCAAAGCACTGGTGTATGAAAAGAAATTCAGACATAATTTTCTTTGGATTCCATTGATTTTTCATTTTCTACATAACTATTCGCTATGAAAGCAAACAAAACAACAGGAGCAATAAAATACAAGAAGTATCTCACATCCATTGCCTTTGTCTACTTCTTTATGTTTTTATTTCAAAAAAAACCTACCCAAAACTTTCTAGAGATGGGTTAACTTTAAACTTTTCAGAGAATAAGTGGATGATAAATTTAAACTCTTTAGACAAAGACTAAATTGAGAAGTTGTTAAATAAACAGCTCTCAGAATTTAACTGTGAACACATTTTAAAACATGTTGTTAAAAACAGGACTTCTTACTGTCATTTGAAAAAAAAAAAAGAAAACATTACTGCCTTCTAAGTGTGAAGAAATATTTGGTATTACAGAGTCTTTGTAGATTTTTCTTTGTACTTTCTCAGCATTTCTGCCTACTATCTGTGTATAATGGCAACATTAACAGCAAACAAGTAATTTTTCATTTCAAGTAATGCAATATTTGGCAGTACTCCCAAAAAATCCTTTCTCCTTTTATTCTTCCACTTTCTCTACCAATGTGGTGATGGGCTGATTATTTGTTTACACAAGATAAAGGAGTAAATAAGTGAGTTTTCAAATCTGCAAGCAGAGACATTTGTCATTTAAATCGGAAGTTCTGTGCCTGCAGCAGAACTCAGTTTGATCTGCTAAGGAAAAAAAAAATCCATTTGGTTAAATACGCTGCTGAAGATGTACATTGCCTCAGCAGAGAGAATAGATTAAGAACAGATATACACTTTACCTCATCTGAAAATACTAGAAAACATTATGACATATCTTCTAGCAAAATGCAGTCTATATGATATTTCAAGGGAAAACATTACAGAGCTCAACATTAACATGCAGCAAACACATCCTTAAAATGGAAACAGAATGGGAGCTTTTTTTTTTTTTTTTTGATGAGCATATTGTCTTGAGCACTATATTTAAATTTCAGAAGATTCAGTGCTGTTTATGAAGGAGCAAGTACTGAATCTCCAGTTAAGAAAACCAGCTGCAGATTTGAGTAGAACAATAAATATTGTAGTGATGCATTGTAAATAAAGTAATGTGTTGACTTAAACAGATTAAATGGTACAACAGAAATCAAGTAGAGAAAATAATGGCAATCAAACCTAGCTCTTTCTGAACAACATCATTCTATTTTTATTAGAGTTTTCTTCAAACTTAAGAACCCCTCTTTCAACCTAGCATGCATTTAGTCTTTTTACAATCTGAGAGGCCTTCAAAACACAATTAATAGCACTGCTGACTTCTAGGTGTTGAATTTAATAGAAGATGTAGGCAATGTAACACCTTAATGAGATCCAAAACCTGAAGTTATTTCCTTAGAATCCCCACAGTCTGCATGGGAATTTAAACTAGAATTATATCCCAAGGGATCAACAGTCTACGCTGAAAAACGTGAAAACAGCACACTTATGATGCTGCTAAATAAAGGTAACTAAATAGAGATAATTAGGAATAGAAATTCTTAAATTTGGTCTCTGAAGTGGACTGCCCACATCTTCAGGTGCCTGGCTATCACAGCACCCTAAAGCACACTTTGAATCAGTGGTTTTGCTATTAATTTAATTATTTTTTCCCCTGTCCTGTTAGCTAGTAATGACTTGACAGATCTGACATTATTTGCCTTTTCAGGAGAAGCCTGAAGGTTTTTTTTCTGAAAAGAGCTCCTTCTTCCCAATCAGTGGGAAATAAGCCTCCTTCAGGAAGAGGAGGCAACTGTCTCTGGGCCTCATACCAATGGTTGCATGAACAAACAGACCTTTCCATGAAAGTAGATGTCAACTATAATAAAGCAATTACTATAGTGTTGCTTTTAGAGGGAGGATCTCCCACTGCATTTGGAGTATACCACAAACCTATACAGGTGTCTTAGGTGTTTTCATAGTATTCTGTATGTAAAAAGCTCTTTGGGGGACTAAGGAAGAATTTAGTATGCTTCTTGGGCATGACTTGTGTACGGTTCCTGAGGATGTTCAAGGTTAAGTTAGTTCTGGATGTTAAAAAGTTTTGCCTTTGTATACAACCCAGAATGGAGTTATCAGACAGCAGGTTGAAATAAGATGCCCGAGTTCATTTATGAATTGTAAAATCACCATATACAGCAGAAACAGAACAGGAAGTGACAACTGATCTCTTCCTCTTAGGTGGAAGCATTCCATTAAAGTGTCATAATTGTTCAAAGCTGCATATCACACAGGAAGGTCTATAAAGGTATCTCTTGTTAGGCTCACAGTTATGCTTCCACAGATTGGTATGGGGGGTCATACAGCTTCCTGGACTTAGTCCTATAGAATCTGATATTGATCCAAAGGTAAAAAGTAATGGCTTGAGAAGAACATACCCTGGATTTCAGTAATAACTAGGGTGATTATAATAATTCATGTCCAAGCTGTACATGTAAACAGCAAAGTTCATGGTAGTTGCAGATTAAGTAATAAATAACACTGAAATTTCTTTTGCAAGACATAAATGCTACCAGAGTAGATAATAAACGCCTCCATCTTTTCTGGCAACTCTGCTCTAAACTAAAATTGTGATCAAGAGAGAAGAGCATAAATTCATCTTACTTTCCTGTTATTTAAAATCCTGAGTTCAACATGGAAACCTTAAAAGTGTTTCACTTTTGCTGTAAACAAACTACATCCTGTCTTTAGCTCTTTATAATAACATAAAGGAACATGTGAGGATGCAGTAAGGACTTCCCTACAGATGCAAGCACAAGAAATTAATATTCATTTGAAATGAACTAATGATTTTTAATCTTCATTTGGAAATGCAGTGTCCTGGAATCTTCACTCCTGAAAGTGAAGATTCTGATAGCAAGCATCTATCATTGAATAGAATAACAGAGAAAACTTTGGTAAGTGGACCATGTTTTATTTTAAGTGCATGATAAATAATTTTGATTAAGCTTTATTGCAGTGAAAGGAGGAAATAAACTAGCAGAACACTTGGATGATTCAGTAAACATGATATTAAATTAGCTACAAAAAAAAGAAAAAAATATTCAGCAATAAATCAAGTTTTTAAGGAGAAAAATTCACTAAATCATTATTATACATGAAAAGAATACAGGATTTAATTTCCTATATATGGCTGCCAAGGGATTGGATTCTAGAAAGCAAGAATTTCAGCTCATAAATTGTTCACTTATGAGCATAAATTCTATCTTTTTGATACCACTGAAATGTATTAGGTAGAATCACATTATTAGAATGTCAAAATTGCAAACTACAACCTGGTTTTTAGGAAAGCATATATGGGCAAAATGAGATATGCGAGAAATGAAAGGCCTCATCTCCACCTCATTGAAAGCTCAATTTCAAATGTTCTTGAATACTTACAAATTAGTATCCTAATGACTGAAACTCAAGGTGCATTAAAGAAGGTGTATAGCTAAAGACTACAATGTCTCATTAGGAAAGAGTTCTCATTAACTACTCTCATAACATAGAGTGAAAAAAATCACACGAGGAACTGCAGTTTGTGCTAGAAGCCTAGGGTTACTGATACAAAGCTGCTTTTTGCATTTGCAGACATATCAAACAATTGCTACAGCTAAGGAGATTCAAGATTTCACATACTCTGTGGCTTGAATTTTACCTCAGACTTTATTACAAGAAATAGAAGGGAGCAGTTCACAGAACTGAAAGTTAGCCATTCCAAGTGGTTGTAATTTGTTTACATGTGCAAAAACATGGAAGTCCCAAGTGGTAATGTATTCCTGCTTTCTATTATGCGAGTGTCAGTTTCACAAAGTGAAAAAAAATTGTAATCCAGTTACACTGAGAAGATAAACACCACAATACAATCAATATTTAGAAGCAGCTTTAAAAGATCTTACCAGATTCCCCAGAACCAAAGAAGTTTTTGTTGAAGAAAAAAGCCTTGCTAAAAGGCAAAGAGAAAGCAACAATAAAAAAAATTGATAATGAGAAAACTGATAATACTTAGCATAAACTATAAGCTAAAAACTGCAGAAAGCTTAAAAGGAAAAAAACATAGACAAATGTATGGCCAGCGGACCTAGAGAGCATAGTTAGAATTTTTAATAAATCATTAACAATGGCTAATTACCAGATAGAATTAGGATAAACTGTAATGATATTATTGACTGAATACTTCTGCAGCTGAGGAAAAGACAGATTATACATATACATATATATATATCTGTGTAAGTGTGCGTGTATTATAAGGTTTTGTATTTATTTGCATCAAGGCAGTAATGAAGAAAATGTTGAACAGCAAGTATTGCAGCTGGACATCTTTTAGTCAACAAATCTGGAAAATAATTATTTAAAAGTTTTAAAATAACTTACTGAATTTTCCAACTTATCAGATAACCTGGTATAGATTTCATTAAATGAAAAAACATGGTTTTCACTTTGTAAAGTGAGAAATCTGTGTATTTAAAACAAAAAAAAATCAATAATCTCTACAGGTTTTGCTCAAGTCCTTCAGTTTGCACTTCAGTACGCCTGAAATCAGCCAATCATCTGGATCTTGATTGCTGCACTGGGAACAATGGTTTACAGAAAAGGTGGTGCATTAAGATAATTGCAAACAATTTCCACTAAAATAATTGCTAGATGAATGAGCAAGAATGTAAACATTATCTTATATTTTTAAAATATATTTCATAATATTTATGCAGGAATGCATAAGCAGCTTTGGAGTCTTTCTATTAAAAGTCAAATTTAATACTGTGCAATCAGTAGTTTCACAATATAAGTGTGCACATGTCAACAAAGGTGTTATTCAAATATGAATATATAAATGCACAGAGATATATTTGCCTGTTCCATTTAATGTGGGGGTGAGAGTGAGTTTTTGTCTTGGTAACTTGAGTGTTTCTTGAGCTACATATATTCTTCTGGTGAACTTGCTGTGAGAGTAACTTGCAGTTTCCATTTCATTCACTGAAAATAATTCACTGAAAATAATCATAATTTTACTTCTATTTCATTGTGCAGTATCTCAGCTTTCCAGATATGGACACATTGCATGCTATGTTTAGGACTCTGTTATATTTTATTTACAAAAATATTCATCATTTTCTCTGCCCTGCTGTTGATTTGTACTTTCATTTCAGGTGGCGGAGAATAATATTTTATTGGCAGAAACAATAAAAGCAGAAAATTCTTTTGTGTATTCATGACATCAAAGATGCTTTTAATATGGGAACTACCATATCACTTCAATTAATTTTTACAGTAAAAGAAATCTGTTTTCACATAACGAATTTCAGTGTCATATAATGCCAGAGTACAATGCATATCTGTGCAAACGTAGTAACAACCCTGGTAAGCACAAGTAGCTATTTTCACCTACTAAAAACACTTCTAGCTATATATTACTATATCAACTTCAGCTTTCTATTTTTTTTTTTTAATCTTGACTTTCTTTTTTTTTCCTACAGTTTTTCTGAACTCATTTTAAATTTATTTCAACACAATATGTAATATATCAGTTGCTAAATTCCTAGAAGATACCCAGCAGCAGTGTCCTCAATTCATAAGCTGTGGACTTAGTAATAGCTATTGGTTTTGAATGAGATAAGTCCATCACAGATAGCTTATGCACCTGCAGTGATTTATCTTGGAGTGTTCACAGTTAGACTGCTTTGTACCAAGAAGATGCATATAATAGAGGAAAGCATGTTGGACAGTACCAAAGTACAACTTAATCTCTTTTATTTAGAATAAGTCCTTTCAACATTTAATCATGGTTGTCAAGAAATTATTCCAAAAATTCCTGTTTTCATAGATAAAACAATATTGTTTCTAATCTGGTCTTCCTGAACAAGTCTTGGGCTTTGTTACCTCTATGTTTGATTACATGAAAAGTCAATGTTACGCTTATACGTGGTACAGTAAATTTACATTTGCAGATTCTATCAGCCTTCTGAATCTCTGCCTCTCACTGGATTGTTGTTTGGGCTATTGCATAATGTTTACAAATACAAGATTCATTATTGTTTAGAATAACATTCCCGTTCTGCATATATGTCTGAATGTATTTGGTCCTGTATATCAAGTTTTATTTGGCCATTCCGAAACATTCTGTTTTTCTTGGATTCTATCATTAAATAAATCATATAATTCCATGTATTTTAGCTGTTATTTTTATTATTATGGCACTTTCTACTCTGCCTTATCTAAAAATGTTGTACGTCAATGAGACATATGAAATACTGTATAGTTTGTAATTGGTCTCTTAGTATGAATACTGACAATATATTTCCCCTGCCTGGCAAGGGTTCCATTAAGTATCAAATTTAGTCTCTAATCTCTGGGCCATTTATTAAACCCAGGCTGGATGCAGTTCTGAGCTACCTGATCTAGTTAAAGATGCCTCTGCTCATTTCAGGAAAGTTGGACTAGATGACGTTTGAAGGTCCCTTCCAACCCAAACCATTCTATAATTTTATGTGATTTGCTATTGTTTTTTTGTTTTAAACAACGATGGTGGAAGTGTTCATGTCATTGTGCAAGTCACTTAGTGGAACCTCGCCTGAAAAGTGTTTGGAAAGTTCTGGCCACTATACTTCAATGAAAATTAATTCAAACTGGAACACTGTGGAAAAACAATAGCATGACAAAAGCCATGAACAATGACAATGGAAGAAATATGAGAACTCAGGTTGCTCAGGTTAGCTCAATAAAGACAGAAAAGACTTTTGCCTTCACCCATGATTTCACCCTATAAAGGTGATAAACAGAGAGGAAGAACTGGTCACACCAAAGAACTGTATTAGCACTTGAAAAAAATTTAATATAAGCTGTTAATTAAGCTAGGACAAGAAGTAGAAACAGATTTCTGATGCAAGATGAATTTTGGAATAACTCACTCAATGAAGCATTAATAGACAAAAAAATCCCCTAACTACACTTAAGACATAGCTTTATCGGTCTGTGAAAATTGTAAGTAGCATGCCAGTTAAAGCAGAGAACTTGAGTGCGTATTGCAGCAGACCACATCTGGTACAGCATTCCTAAGCAGTGTATAAAAAGTATTTAATATTGACATTCTCACTTTTAGCAAGCTAATTTTCTATAAAGCTCTTTCTTTTCTTAAATATGCTTTCTCTAAGCTACACCTGTAAGTTGTATCTCAGACCCAATGACATAACAGCACCAGTAGCATTCAAAAAAATATATTCCTTTTGTAAGTCATTT
>JASSUY010023396.1:0-15961 GCA_032466535.1 Forpus xanthops
AACAAGACCAGTCCCAACACCAATCCCTGAGGGACACCACTCATTACTGGTCTCCAGCTGGACATTGAGCCATTGACCACAACTCTTTCTAATGCATTCTTTAATAAATCAAACAAGTTAAAAAATAAATAAACAACAGCAGCAATATCCTTAAGGTTTGTTTCAATAGATGAACAAGAATAATAAAGGATTACAAAAAAAATATTTATTTGTAGCGTATGCATTTATTCCAGGAATGGAATTTTAAATATTCTTATTTCAGTGAATGTCCATTATCAGAAAATCATGGAATTCTAGATTTTATATGTTGCTCCCAGCTTCAGCAGATGACGTTGATAAAGTTTTGGCATACAGGCATCTTCTGATGGAATTAAAGTAATAACTACTGTCTTCCTGGGGCTTCTGAACCCTCCTGTATTGTCCAGGGTATACTAGTACATAACTACTAGAACTTGTTTTCTTGGTAAGTGGATGTACATACACAAAAATGAGTTTTAAATTATATTAAAATATTTTATAATGTTAAATCTTCAGGGATCTTTGTTATTAATTACAGTTGCAATAGTTAAAAATACTTCTAATGATATTCCTGTGTGGCATAAGGAAGTCTTTACCAGGGTTCCCGTTTTACAGGAAAGGGAAACTGAGACAAAGTGTCTTACTAAGAAAGCATGAATCAGTAGCGCAAGCCAGCAGAATGGTGTTTCCAGTTAACTAACCAATTCTGTCCCTTTGGGATGCTCAGCTCATAGGTTTTATGTGCTATGCCTTGTGATGCCTTCATATCAGAGGCTCCCTGAGTGACACCATGTCTGCAGCTGGTCACTTGTCTCATCTGTTCACTTCACACCCTGAAAGGGTAAAGCAAAGATAAAGCTGACCCACAAAGACAAGTAGGAAGTCTCTGCAGGTTTAGTCACTGCTATACAGTTCCTCCTACTTGATTATAGAACCAGCTTAGAGGGTTTTCCTGTTGACTCCATCCTAATGACTAAGCCTGCATTTATAGACTGCATTTAGGTGTGTCACCTTTCAGTCAGAATCCCAGCAATAATGTAGCCAGGATTATTCCTCAATGCCTCTTGAAAAACTTCAGAAGTTAAATATCTTCAACTTCAAGAAAGTATTTTTTGTGTTAGTCACAGTATTTGTAGAGACCAGATCTTGTCCTCTACAAACATTTTTCCTTCACTGAGATGTCAAAATGAGAAGTTTTTTCACTGTTGCACAGTTGACAGTGAGAATACTCTTACAGGCTAGTTTTGAAATCCACAAATATGACTATACTTCTACAAGTGCCCCTACACCAGTAGCTCATGGTGATTCTGTGAGGACTGGCAGCAATGAAACTTGGTTTCTTACAAAACCCTGACCTTTTGACTACCAGCTTTGACAATGGGACAGTCACCTTAATTAGGACATTTATGAAGATTTTATTGTGCATTATTCTAGTTTCTCACCTCAGCTTTTCCCTTTAGCAGGGTTATTTATGGAAAATTCTGATATATTTAACATCAACCCATCTATCTTCATAGATAGAATAAGTTAGTTTTCCTTTACACCTTTGTCTACCAAACTGTATCATTAACTTCATTTCTCTTTTAGATAGGGAGACGCACTGTACATCATTACATATAAATTGTTTCCTTAGATGCAGAGATGAAAATACTAATAAATATATTACTGTTTTCTCAAGTCTTTTTTTCTGTCTGTAATTCTGAAGAAGGGAAGGTAAGATGCAAGGGTCACATTGGTGAGAAAGACTGTACTTCCCTTTGGAGAACTGCCATTGAATGGTAAATACATATTTTCATGGAGGCAGAAAGTTCAGCTCATGCACAGCAAGACTTGATTCACTAATTTAAAGCAAACATGCGCAAAAGCAGTGAATCAAATCAAGTCAAAATAAATTAGAGTACATGCTGTCTATTGCTAACAAACAATTGCAAACATGGATGAGTTTTTTCCTGTTATAATCTCTTATGGGAACTTCTTTCACTTACTGCATGCACATCAGAGCTGCAAGAATTCTACTAAAATGCAGAGACCTACTATGCAAACACCAGCCTTTGAAAAGAGCTTTTGTTTACCCCTTGTTACTTCATGTGACTCTTTAGGATTTGCTAGACTTTTGTACAGATAGGAATCATTTAAAATATTTTTCATTTTTTTCAGAGTATTGACTCTGCAGGCATACTTGAGAAACTGTACCATGAAGACCACCACACCTGGGAGGTGTATTTGCCAGAGTAGGATTTTGCTTTGAAACTTAATGTGATTTATAAACAAGTAATGCTGTGACACTTTCAAAAGTTTCACCTCTTTTGGCCGATATTTGGACAGTAAAAGACACTTGGCCC
Source organism: Forpus xanthops (assembly GCA_032466535.1). Classification (NCBI taxonomy): domain Eukaryota; kingdom Metazoa; phylum Chordata; class Aves; order Psittaciformes; family Psittacidae; genus Forpus; species Forpus xanthops. The sequence continues at coordinate 2,361 of JASSUY010023396.1, forward strand.
CATTGGACATGATCAATTCCTAAAATATACATAAGACAAAATCAAACGCATGAGTGCAAACACACTAACAATTTGTCGACTATACTTGGAAAGCAGATTTGCTAATTTTACATGCTTTTCATTCACTGCTGAAGACTGAGTATCCAGGGTGGGTGAGATGAAGATTGACGAGAGCCGTGTTTGTAGCAGTGAATATCCAGCCACACCTGCAGCATCTCTGAACTAACACAGGGTCTCTGACTGTATGAAAGGCTTTCAGATGATTTGACATAACTCTGGAGAAGAACAGATTAACAAGTTCACAGAAGGTTGTTAACTCATTTTTTCCAGAAGGAAAAAGAAATGGCACTCTATAGCCTTTTGATTATATAATTGTTTTTCTCAAGACCATCTTGACATCCTTGTGTGCATGCAATATTTCAGTTTGCAAATGTCACTGAAGTAGCTTCACTAAGCCAAAACATCAATCTCATATCATTCATACAGGATGGGAATTTCAATCCCTTTTAACAAAGAGGATGGATGGAAGCTGACTTCCTACATACTAATCTCTGTTCTGCTAAACCAAAGGGAGTTTGCCGGCAACAGCATCCCTAGCATTTTTACCATAGTTTGATCTGGAAAATTTGACCCATGAATGTCCCAACATTGAGTTTTGCAGGTAGACCAGCAAAGAAAGAGCTCAACTCTTGACAGATCACAGACACAGGATTAGAAATTAGTACCAATTTTGTAATAGTTTAATAGTACATTTGTATTCTGATAAGTGTAATTATAATCGCATAATAAATATAATGTTACATAATAAATATTCTCTGTTTTAGGTGAGCAGTTTGAAGGTTAATGTCACTTGTTTTGTACCCATTTTTTCCATTAATAATAGGAACCTCCTGCCTTTCTTTATCTATATATAGATAATAAATGTAGACCTAAGGGACATGATGTGAATTTGAAAGGATGACATCAAATAAAGATCAAAATCCAGTTGCTTTTGTGGTTGGTTTAATTTTTAATACAGAAATTGAGGAGCTAAACTGGGAAAGTTTTAACTCCTCAGTGGAATTCATCTGAATTTAAAGGACATTTAAACCATTTGAACAGTTAGGAAAGTTGCCATTCTCTGAGTTACTTCAGAATTTTTCTTTAAATACTCTCTTTTATATTCTCTATAATATATATCTAAATCTTTTTTTTATTTGTAACATTGTACTTATTATCTCCTACGAGCACAAGGGTTTGTCTCAGCTTTTCTAGCTTCATAGCTGGATGCATAAGCTCTGTGCAGACTTGGGAGCACCACTGCAACTGTAGAAGTTTATGTCAGCTATGTCATTATGACTTGCTAAGAGTTTTAATATAAGCCATCAGAAAATATGCTTTTCGTCTTTTCAGCAAGGAAAGCGCTACAAATAGGAATGTAGAATAAGCATATTAATTGCCTTTTCTTTCCCCCCTTCTTTTTCTTTCTGCTAGAACAATTAGTGAAATAATTGACAGTAGAGATATTTAAATCACCATAACTAAGCTCCAAAGTTAATTGTGTGACCAGAGTTCCCCAGAACTTTCATTTTAGTCTGTTTGCAGATTTAGGAAGGTATCAGAGGTCTGACTAGCAAATAAACCCTCATGGTTTTTGTTCACTGTGATTTTTTAAAAAATCCTCACTCATTCCCAACTGTATGAAATATCTGCAAAAGGAGTAGTAGATGGTGAAATATTTTTTATAGACTTGAAATTAAAGGGCATTTATTTGTCAGCAAGAACAGAAGAAGAGATGGTAGCTGAGGGTAAAAGTGACTAAGTGGAGGTATTTTCAATTTTAGTTTGGGGAGTACAGTATTTATTTCTTATAAGTAGGTTGGCCAGGAACACTGAACAGAGTGCCTTACAAATTCACAAGATAGTCTTGTAAAGTTTAACATAGTATTAGTTATCAAAAAAGTGATACGTTCTGGACATGAAAACAAGTTGTATCCAACTCTGTTTCTATAAACCTCTGAAGATATGCTTGGTATATTGCACCCATTCCTTTACTTCATTTATAATGATGAATAGAAATATAAATATTTGCTTTTTATTCATAACTATTTAAAGTTAATTATATAGTAAGTTAAACAGCAATCAGAAGTATAAATACATGGGAAAGTAAACCCATCATTAGAGTTAAAAACATCAGTGTTTTTAATTTTTAGTCAACAGTTAAAATAATCCACTGCAAAATATAAAGATTGCTTTCCTGGTGAATTAATGTTCCAGCTAAATCAGTATTTATAAGTATCTCCTTGCTCATTCAACTCTCCAGTGCCAGGTGAACAAATGTCTGTCTAAACACGATACTTTAACAAATAGACCATGCAGCCTACGAGTTGCTTGTTGCCAGCAAGATTTATAAAACCACAGTTCGTATTTGTTAAATACAAAAATGCTAGATCAGTTTCCAAATGTTTATCCTGGCTTCATAGTATGAAGAACTCATCAGTGATATTGGAACTCAGGGCTGAGAGTTCATTATAGAAAGCAGATGCACAGCATTTTCTGAATGCAAAAGAAGTCAGCTCAGAATACACTAAGGCAAACCAATGAAGCAAGTAATTTGTCTATCAGTAATCACACTGGATGTTGAAACTTTGACCTTAGAGTTAATAAAATTTTATTTTTCATGCTTTATCAGAAACAGTAAATTGAATTCTAGACGTCTGCACGTGCGTGAATGTGTAACGGATTGAATTGTGAAAATCTTAATTGGCTTGTAAAAAATTTGTAAGAAAGTGTTGACTTTTCAGTATAGTACTGCAGGTAATAGGATTTATTATTAACTTTGTTGCTTCTGTGTTTATATTCAAATGACAGTCTGCTGTCTCAGTGTTATTACTCAGAGATATCTGGTGGTGTGTAGAAAGAGCTGAATGTGATGGTGCACTGCTAGAGCTCTCAGAACTTAGAAAAGAGATTTTTCTGTATTGGAAGCTTAATAATGTGTTCTTAAAGAGCTAGAGAAAGAAAACACCATGATAGAATCATAGAATCATAGAATAGTTAGGGTTGGAAAGGACATTAAGATCATCTAGTTCCAATCCCCTTGCCATGTGCAGGGACACCTCCCACTAAATCATGTCAGCCAAGACTACGTCCAACCCGGCCTTGAACACTGCCAGCGATAGAGCATTCACAGCTTCCCTGGCAACCCATTCCAGTGCCTCACCCCCCAAACAGTAAAGAATTTCTTCCTCAGATCCAATCTAAACTTCCCCTCTTTAAGTTTGAACCCATGTCCCCTTGTCCTCTCACTACAGTCCTTCATGAAGAGTCCTTCCACAGCATCCTTATAGGCCCCCTTCAGATACTGGAAGGCTGCTAAGTGGTCTCCACACAGCCTTCTCTTCTCCAGGCTGAACAGCCCCAACTCTATCATCCTATCTTCATAGGGGAGGTGTTCCAGTCCCCTGATCATCCTCGTGGCCCTCCTCTGCACTTATTCCAACATTTCCATGTCCTTTTTATGTTGAAGACACCAGAAGCACGCACAATACTCCAAGTGAGGTCTCACGAGAGCAGAGGGGCAAGACCACCTTCCTCAATCTGCTGGTCACGCTATAGTTAGGGTTGGAAAGGACCTCAATATCATTTAGCTCCAACCCCCCTGCCATGGGCACGGACGCCTCCCACTAAACCATGCCACCCAAGGTTATGTCCAACCAGGCCTTGATGTCCAACCATAGGCTTAGAAAGGAGAATTTCAAATTAAGACTGAACCTGTTTTTTTTCATGGGGGTAATGTTCTGGGTTCAGCAACAGCAGTCATTTTTCTCCTTTATTGTAGCTGTTGCAGTGCTGTGTTTTTGACTTTTGGCCTGGGAACAGAGCTGATAACACTGACGTTTTCAGTTACTGCTTAGAATGTTTGGTCTGACCAAGGAATTTCCGAGCCTCGTGTTCTGCCAGGGAGGAGGGGAAGCCAAGAGGAAGCAGAGACAGGACACCTGACCCAAACTAGCCAAAGAGGTATTCCATACCACCGCACACCATGCCCAGGATGCAAAAACTGAGGGGCAAGGACCCGGAAGGGTGGAGTTCACTGCTGGGTTGGGCTTGGTATCATGTTGTGAGCAGACATATTCTCTTATATTTCCTTTGTCATTATTATTATTGGTGGTAGCAGTAGTAATTTTTGTTATGCCTTAGGTTCTGAGTTGTTCTTATCTCAACCTGTGGGAGTTACATTCTTTCTATTCTCTTCCCCATCTCTCCAGGAGCTGAGGAGAAGAGGAGTGAGTGAGTGAGCAAACTGCATGACTGGCTGGGCTTAAACCATGACAGCAAAAATCAGAATATTTATGATGCAAGCTTGGCCGCTGTAAGAGTCCAATTACTAGCTTACAAAACCTGAAAACCTTTCTCTCCTTTCCCTCTTAACTTTTCTTTATATTTTGCAAAATGCCTTGAAAACGGGGACTCCAGAACACAAGAATGAAGCTGAACTTGAGAAGTCTCTCCTGAGTTCACCAACAGTAGGCAGAACTTCAAATGAAAAAGGGCATATTGTTCTGAGCTGCTCACATGAAAAACAAAGAATCATCGTGAATAGACAAGGGTGCTGCTGTAACATACAAGATTGCTAAAGTCTGTTGAGGGCCTCTTAAATGACCTTAGAACCTCAAGATTAAAATTTTTCTAAAAAAATATTTACATCTTTATTTAATTTTCTTCCTTGAATTTTTTATTTCTTACTGTTGCACCACAGTACTTAGAGCAGTATTAATCTTATCATATTAGAAGTTTCTTGCCAGTATTCCTCCTTTTGCAATTTAAGGTAATTAAGAAATCCTAGATGGTTAATGTTGTGGTCTGTACGCATGAAAAATTTAAAAAAATCTGATCTAATGTTACATGATGTTTTCATGTAAGGAAGTATCAGATGTGACGGCATACGTGCCATCTCATGTTGAAGCTCTGTAGCTAGAGACATTCCCTTGATCAGGAAAGGTGGGCTTTAGCATTTGATGAGAAATACTTTGAAAAGGAACAGCATAGTTAAGAAAAAATATGTAGAAAATGATGTTAAAGAGGCAAAACAGAGGGTATCACATCCACTTCAGAATATTTTCAGATTGTCACATATATTTCAGTGCTTGCAACCTAATATATTAAATTGTCCTTTTCTGTTTATCAAGCACATGGCAGATGTGGAGAATTTGTATATTATATTGTACTTTGTACATATAGGTGACACAGAGAGATGCAGATATGTGCATGCAACCTGGTTTTGGTGTGGAAGACTAGCATAAGAAAAAGCTTTACAGATAAGTGCTTTTCAATATCTCCAAAGAGGATAAAAAACAGTAATTGAGTTTGTGGGAACAATGACCACAAACAAAGAATGCAAGTTAAAAATGAATGGGAAAATATCATACTGACCCACATTTTCTCTGAGTTGCTTTTTTCAAAGCAGTGGGGTGTTGGACACTGACAATGTTTCAGAAAATATAGTGGAAATGAGTAACACTGTGTGGAACTACAATGCTCAGCAGATATATGAATTGTACTGTGAAAACTGGCAGGTACTTGGCAAACTTTGCTCGTCTGCATAGTGGTTAGAGGCAATCATTCTGATCTGACTGAGAAACAGACAAATAAGCTGTGAACATCAACATAGACAGTGAATGGTTTTTTAACCTGTCCTTCACCATCTCCCAGAGTATCTGCATTCTTCAGGATTAGTGATAACTGTCCAATGTTTGCTGTGAGAACCCATGACAGTAAGATTAGAGGATTTTTCTAATTGACTTCAAATAGAATAATCTAAGTGAGTGTTTTCTGTAAACACTGCAGCAGTATTTTTTACCTCTGATAGCATATCTCTGACCTCACATGAAGTCTTTAGAGGGGGCCTGTTGGTTCATTAGTTGCCAAAAATGACAGAGATTGGTGCAATATGGTAGTGCTGCCAACATGGCACCACCCTGTTCTTTTATCATTAGCGCAGAAAAATGAGGGGTTTGTTTGGTTTGTATTTGAATGTTATGTAGTCCAAAAGGCCATACTTACAGTAAAAGAGCTGTTGTTACTGGCTCCAAATATTAAGGACAGATAGCCTTATTAAGGCAAAACTGCTCTCGCCTAGATTTTGAGCCAAGATGTATTTCTGTGACTATTTACACATAACTGGTATGAGTCTGATTTTCCCATAGTTCAGTATAGCTAGAAATACAAAAAGATTTATCTTCACTATGTAAGTTTCTTATGAATTTTTCCCTTGATTTGCCTCTCCTCCAAAAATACAGACATGTAAATTTTATAATAACAAGTATTCGCGACCTAAGGAGAGAACGAAAACATTTCAGAGATCAAGGTATGACAGAACATGGGAAAGGATTACATATGGGACCTTTACCTAGGCTTTCGTGATTCTAGTTCTAGTAACAAATTAGCCATTATCATCTCTGACACAAGCAAAGGCAGACAATCTTTCTTTTTCTATTTATTTATTATATAGCAGTAAGAAAACATAGATCATTATTAGGAGTACACAATATACACACTGTTAACAGCCTGTCTTTCACATAGATCATTAACCTACAAATACACATAGCAAAAACCATGTTGTGCCAAAAAAGGTCAGTGAGTTTGTAACTGGTTTCAATGAACAGATTTCATAAGAGGTATAACATTAGTTATCTGCTCCCTAATGCCACTCAGCAAGCTGTGGTGTTCTCTTTTGTCTTTAAACATGTCAGAAAAACCAAATACATAATTATCAGCCTCTTCCAATGGCTTCAGCGTAAGCAGGAAAAGTTCAGTAGAAATACACAATTTTATGAAAAAGTCCAATTAATGCAACTAAAATACAGGTACATCCATGATAAGATTTTGCATTTTAAAACCACTACTTGCATTTTAAGCTCACATGATATACTCTATTTCTAGAGTGTAATGACTGAAACCCCAAAAAGCTTGTGGCCTCACTTTACTGTACTGGGAGTATATGTCCTTATTTGAATTTTATGTGGGAAATACAAGCCGTTTTTTTTACAGCACAACACAAAAAGTCTTTTTTGCCCTAAGAATGTTTTCCAGTTTTCAACTGTAACTCCTAGCATCCCAAAATGCTTCTCTGAAATGGATCTTTGGATATCAAAGGGAATAGCTGCCTTCTTACTACAGCCATTTGGGAGTGGGCTTATAGTACAGAGCATGCCGAGAGAGGAATTTAAGCCTATTGAAGCTAATTTCTGTAGGTCTCTTGTACAGTATGTGGAGAAAGACAGGTCCTTCCAGAAACAGTTTCCAAGGTTCTACTCTGAAAAAAATTCATGCAGGAACTTCTCACCCCATATGGAACTACAGAAGAAAACCATGGAGTGTTTTTCACCTATCATCTTGGCATCTTCTTTGCTGTATAGTCCTGGATTTGTTAGTGACCTTTTTAAGAAAGTCCATATTATTCCCCTTTGTGTGGCAAGACAGCAAAGAGAGAAGTCCCCTGATTTCCTGCCAGCAAAGGAGTTGAAGCTCTGCTGCTTGTGATATTCACAGTCCTCAGCATCTGACAATGGTTGTCATTGGAAAAATTTTGAACCAGTTTCATGGTCTGGAAAGCACATCTGTTCCAATGACATTTTTTTCACAATCAATAAAAGCATATTTATTGGTGACAAAGATAAGAAATCCTACAGTAGTCTTACTAGTCAAGGCTGTTTACAGTGTGAGATGTATCTGCAACTTTGTTGTCTATAATGGCAAATTGCTAGAAAATACAGTGTACCCTTCACTTCTATCCTTTTTCCTGTGAAAAGACACCTCCTTCATATACTTTTTGCAGAGAAATTACAATACACTTCCTCCCCAGCATGGCAACTACAAATTTTAAAAGGGAGAAATTGCCTTCAGATAGGAAACAGAAGCCAGTATAACTCATTTGTGATGATTTGTTCTTGAATGGTCTATTGACATTTATTCCTTATTGGTGTTATTTTAGAAATTCAGCTGTGCTTTCTGTTGTTATAAAGTATCTGTCATATTGGACACTACCTACAAAGGCAGAAATGGGTAACATTTCTTCCATTTTATTTTGGCAAACAATATTTGGTAGCCTTAATATGATTTGAAACTGTACATTCATTTGAAGCAAAGCTTTTCTTCTAAATGGCTGGTTTACTCTGAGTCCCATTGGAACATTCAGATTCCTTGAGATACACATTCTTTAACTAATCACCAGAATTGTAAATCAATAATCAGATTAGTAGCTTCTTAAAGAAAGCAAGGGATTTGTTCTCCCTGACTGATAGCAGTCATGTAGATCATAATTAGGATTAGTCCTTTCAGGAGTCTGAAGATTACAATGGTATGTAAACTAAGGCATTTTTTTCTTCTTAGGTATCTCTTCCAGCTCTTAACTCCAGCTTGGGCGGTGCTATATGATTTATGTGTCTGCTCCCTAGATCAGTGGACAAATCAAAAAGAGCATGATGTTTGCTTTTTAAATTGATAGAATTTGGCAATTTGAAAGTAACCCCCAGCATTATGGCCTCCCCTGTTGAAATATGTCAGTAGCCATCTCTCCTCATTACCCAAATGGCCTTTTTGATGAATGGCAGCAGCAGCCTTTCCTTGTTAGAGCTAGTTAGCTGAATGCTCATCACTATTGTTTTAGCATAATTATCTTCGGGGTTAGGTGGAGGCCAGGCTCTTCCCCATTAATGCTACAATACTGGAGTTGATTTTTCTTCACAACTGTTAGCACCAGGACATGAAAACAGATTGTGCATACTGAAATGATGCATCACTTAGTCATGCAGAATATACAAGAACATTGTTTTTATTCTTCTTGTTTTAGGAAGTATCACTTAAAAATTCTTCAAAGTGTGTAAACTTGTACTCATGTCAAACCAATTGGCATTAATCTGTTGTGCAGGAAGAGTGAATATATTTTCAAGAATGTTTTTATATCACTGACTTGATTAAGCTAAACATAATCTCCTGATGTCCTTGCACATCCAAGAAGGGGGAGAGAAAAGGAAAGAGGTGGGTGCAATTCATTAGCTAGGAAATGTGAAGTGATTGTGTTGCCCTTCCATTGTAACAATGGAAAGGTTTTAATAGTTTGAGGTTTTACCATAGATAAAGGGTGGGGCAGGGGGAGAAATTTCTGTGCTAATCTCTTAATGAGATAACACATTACATGCCCCTTACTGTAAAACCTCAGTCTACTGCTGCTGACAGCGTAGCTGTTACATAAGCCATTACTTGGATTATGAAACTGAGATCTGATTGCAATTCAATCGAGGAGAAATAAGCCTCACAGGTCAAATATTCAGAAAAAAACACCTGTTTATGGTGCTCTCATATCCTATCACATTTCCTATGTAAGCCTGCCAGATCAGATGTAGAAGGGAGAGGTCCCCAGGTGTCAGACTCCCATGGCAAAGGGGTTAAATTTATGTATGATGTGTAGCTGGGTTTGGATAATGGAGGGGTGGTTTTTTTTTGGCTGTTTTTTTTTTTTTTTTGTTTGGTTGGTTGGTTTTTGTGGTTTTTTTTTTGTTTGTTTTGGTTGTTATTTTGTTATCATTTTGTTTGCTTGTTAGTTTAGTTGTTTGTTTTTGAGCAAGAAATTGATATTTATTTTCTAAGGTCTTGATTTAAACCTACATACTGTGGTATCTCTCTATTGTCCTAACATAGAGCTGCAGTCTTCTTTACATAAGCAAGAGGAACATAAGCTCTTCAATAGAAACTAATTTATTTTGGTTTCTATTTTCTCTCACACCCTGTTAGAGCCCAGTGATTTAACCTGAAGAGACATAGTATGGTCTCCTTCTCACAGCCTAGCCATCTTAAGGTTTTGGAATGACTACATCCAAGTGAGGTGCATTCTTATGTGCTATTGCTGTTGCAGTGAATGACAGGCATGCAAAGTGCACATAGGCTGTAAGTAATGCTGTGAAACACAGTTTAGTTCCTGTCAAAGTGAGCAGAGAATGAATGAAACGTAGAGCCTCCTGAGTAGAGCAAGTGTCTCCGCTGCAGAGAAGCTGCATGTAGTAGGCACCAGGGAGGGCTGAGATGTTCATACTCTGCCACCAGTTTAAGGCATTAACCAAAGTGTTGAAAACATACATCAGTGTAAGAAATTTGTTCTAATAATTTGTTGGACAGCCTCCCCCCACTTTACATGTGTTATTTTCATTATATGATTTAAAGAAATATTTTTTGTTTCAGTAGGAAGGCATGCATTATTCAAATGACAGTTCTGAGACAATTTATTAGATGCAAATACACTTCAAATTGATTTTGAAGCTATCAGCAGCAGAGAGGAAAAAAAGGTGTGTGGGAGCACAAACTAGCTGATAAAATGCTTACACAAATAATTGTATATTTCATATCTTGATAGACTTAAATTTTGTGATCCACCAAGTATATACTAATGAACATTGTTTTTTCTTGACACAGACTTTAAATAAGCATGTCTTCTGTTCATAACCATGGTAATAAGTAGTTCATTGGAAAAAGAATGCATGTCGCCATTAAAAGAACAGAACCATTGCATTAGCAGAAAAAGAAAGAAAATAATAGGCTGTGTAGTCATTTTACAAGTTATTAGGCAAGAGTATTTAAAGTTGATCTGTAATTCAGTGAGGGTATTTTGTACTTTGCATTACTGATAAATTTTGTTTCAGTCACTGAGGAAGAACTTTTTGTTATTTAGTTCTGTCATACTCTATGCACTTTTCCCAGCCATTTATATTAAGAACAGCGTTTGTGTGCCATATAAGTGAACCTGGATCCATTCTGCAACTGTTTCACTGCCCTTGCCTGCAGGGCCATCATCTGTGATCTTAGTGGAACTAGTGGACATACCAGCTTTGACATACTGTACAGGAAGCCTTTTTCACAAAAATCAGGCTTGCCAAACCCTAAGATCATTGGTCGGAAAATCACATTGAGTAAAAGCTGAGTACTTCTTGAGGTCTGACCCACTATAACAGCAGATTACAAAATTCTCTTACTTAATAAAAATTTAAAGGATGGCCTCAAGCTCAGAAAGACATTGTGCATATACATGTCTAACCATGTGTGTTCTATTGATCTGAATATGAGTATTTCCTGAAGCAGAAGGCAGTGGGAAATTTGAGAAAAGTATATCTAAGATCAAATGTCCTCTTCTTTGGTCTCGATCTCCTTGTGAGACCTGAGTACAGTAGCATTTTTTCTAAGATCCGGAGATCAAGCAGAGGCACTGTCCCTACCACAGAAAAATATGCTTAACTGAAAAGGGAGTCCTGATTCAAAGGCTAGTGTTGCTTGTCACACTTATTTCTGGATGTACAGAAATTTTCCTGGGTGGACCCCTGACATACACTCATATATGAGCACTGTGAACTCACAACAGGAGTTTCAGGATCTCTGTGTTGTAGTTCAGATCCTGAGCTTCAATCTCTTGGAAAACTTGATTTGTGGTCACAAAATATGTGTGTTAGTTCCTCTGTGTGTTAGAGAATGAAAATTAAACATCAGAAAAAAGAGGCACTGTACAGAAGATATAAAGTCATTATTTGGAAAAAAAATATTCTTTAGCAAAAAAATGTTCACATTTATCGAAAAGGGTATGCAACAAATATCCCTACTAGTGTTTCTAAGACTCTTATGCCTTGGTCTGTTTTTAAAGGGATAAAATTCCTACAAGGAACGCAGATAGGAAACTGAAGGAGAAAATAAACAATGATCTGAAAAGAACTTGCATCGACATTGGAGGCTTAGAAAAGAATCTGGTTTTATTTAGAAATAAAGGAAACTGACATTCATATTTGCAAAGGATTACAATTGAGTGCTGCAATAATTTATTCATGCTTTTTTTTTTTTTTCTTCTGCTTTCTAAGTATTACAATGTATGGGAGAAAAATATAATTTATCATGATGCTGTAAAGGTCATTTTATAGTTATTCTTATTTTGGGTGTATTATTATGGCCATTTAGTTCTGGTAAAACAACTGAATGTCGAGTAACTGAAAAAGAAAAGGCATTTCTCTTGTATATATTATTTTCCGGTATAATGATGATCTGTACTATTTTAAAATAAAATTAATACTTGCTTAATGTAGCAGTACTTTCTTCATGATTTCACTTTCAAAGTTGTTCATTCTAACAGCTTGTATGCCTATGTAAGCAGTTGCAGTTGTATGCTTTGCCTCTAAAAGAAAAGCAAGCTGAGATAAGGTTTGTGCTATGTAGCATTTGGCTGTGTATCTTTAGATAAAACGACAGTGGACCATTTTTGATGCAGTATCTCAGACACTAAGTGATTTTGACTTTTTCTTTCATCTCTGGAATGGAATTTGATACCTGTCTTTCTCCCAGTACTAAGCATATTATAATGTGGGAACTCAACTTACTAAATTTAGGAGGGAGTGGCTAATTGTTCTTGCAGGTATTCACATACCAAGTCATTTGTATTTACTCCTGTTTGTTTCCAGCAACCTTTACCTCAGCAAATTTGGCAAGTATCTGTATTTAACCCACATCTCCGTTGTTTACTGACTAATTGTGTAATTCAACAGTTGAGCATCACCCTGCACAGAGCCCTACAGTGGTGTTGTCTCAGTAATGTCTCCTTGAAGTGGAACAGGGATTGTTATTCTTCACTTGGGATACAGTTTCCTGAGGAAATTCCAACTGTTTGACTTCATGTGGTATCCCTACAGAGCAGTGAAGCAAGTGTAACACACAGAGGCCAGGCAGTTAAACTGTTGTCAGTGCCAGGGTGTGAAGGAGTGGTTGCTGAAAAACTATCCTCTCTTAATGTCAGTAGCACTTAAAAAGCATCAAGGAGTCCCATGACATTGAAAAATAAGTAATTTTTTTGAGTTCCTGGTTAGTGTGACTCAAGCTTAATTGTGCATATGATCTTGACAATAAACAAATTGAATAGTTAAATAAAACACTTATGATAGCACTTCCGATTAGTTTCAAACTGTACATGATGTGCATTTAGGTATATTTTCAATAAGCTCTAAGTGATATTTTCCTAGGCATTATTTTTTTTTAAATCTTATATTTAAACAGAATGTTTTAACTCCATGATTGCTGCCTGCACCTAGAAAACAAAATACAGCCTACATTTTTAATATTTCAGTACTTTTTAAAGGCTTTGTTTTCTTTAAATGTCCCATCAGCCTGAAATGTTCCTCAAATGTAGTGCAAATGGAACCTCAGATATCAGCAAAAGACTTGACCACAGCATCCTGTGCAGACTCCTTTTACAGCATGGAATTCCACAGGAGGCAGAAAGATCCACATTCATGAACTTATTTGCATAATGACGCAACAGATTTCAATGTAATTGGCTTATTCAAATCACATCATCAGGAAATGCAGACCAAAAAAATGTAGAGAATGAAGACAGTTGGGTTCTTATCTAAAATCTCTGATACATAAGTAGTCTGTTCTCACTCTGAATGCCTGTAAACCTGGAGATCAGAACAAAAGCTAAAGGAAATGGCACGAAAATAGGGCCCCAGACTTACTTTATAAAATGTAAATATCCTTGGACCCTCTTAAATCTTCCACTATGGGAAGGGCACAAGCACCTTAACACCACCTTTCTA
>JASSUY010023397.1:0-22065 GCA_032466535.1 Forpus xanthops
AATGCTCCATCGCTGGCAGTGTTCAAGGCTGGGTTGGACATAGCCTTGGGTGGCATGGTTTAGTGAGAGGTGTCCCTGCCCATGGCAGGAGGATTGGAACTAGACGATCTTAAGGTCCTTTCCAATCCTAACTATTCTGTGATTCTATGATGTTTTGCCAATCAATGCTGGCATTGTATAAGACACAAGTTCTGTATCTCTTCCAGACAGCTAGTGAAACAATGTAGAAAAGTGGTTCTACGTAAGGCTTTCAAAGAATAATGCAAGGCGCTGAAATGGCTCTGAGGTAATTGAGAAGTACATCTCTTGACATTCCTCCTTCAGAAGGACTGTCCTTATCTCCAGGAATGTAGATATTGTAACTGAACACCCTCTCAAGCATTTCAGCTCTCATAAAAGGGAAGGTTTTCTTATGCAGCTGACGGCCAATGCCTTGAACTGTGTCTGATGAGAAGCTGGTAGCCAGAGTGAGCTGACTGACCACACATATGAGAAACACCACAAGAACAGAAGAATGAAATGACACAGACTAATGAATAGAAATTTTTTGTGAGGTCTTAGGTGAGCACTGCTTGTGGATATGTCTCTACTCCACAGTGAATGGGAAGCTGTCCAGCAGTCTTGTGAACACAGTTCTCCTTGACAATATGGCTGTATCTGGGCTTACCTCAGGGTAGCATTATGACAATAAGGCCATATCTGGGCTTACCTCAGGCTAGTATGTTTTTCCATGTCCTCAGAAAGGAATGGAAAGTCAGATTCTATATAGGTGCGTTTTCAAGATGTTTCAAACTATAATTGCAAGCAGATCATACATAATAAAACCACTCCAGAGAGGGAAAAGAAAAAAAGATGAACACACCAAGGTCTACTACATTCAGAAAGTTGCAGGCTCCTTGTCAAAAACAAAACATATTTGAAAAATAACATCCCTGCTATCATTTAACCCTGTGAAAAGACCCAAACACCTCAGGTCTTATACTTTATTGAAAAATCGTCCCCCAAGAAAATAAAAAAATTCATTTGTAAAAACACCCATAACAATTACTATTTCCTCACTTCAGCATTTTGACATTTGCCGTAATTTCCACTAAGTTAGAATAAAAGTAATCTACTATTTCTTGTCTAGAGGATATAGACATGGCTTTTGGTAAAGACAGGTCTGAGAGCTGCCAGGGCCAGCCGACTACTGTTGGTGGGCAGCAGTCATTTGTGCCTGGACTGTCTCTGCACCTCTCCCTTGTCCTTTGCCAGACCTGTGACTAACCCTACTAGAATACTCTAGTACTTAGCTTTGAGGAAAGTGAATATCTGCCTTAATTAGTGTAAAAAAATTGAAATTCCCTGTCCAGACCTAACTAAGTCTAATTGCAGCAGGGCTTCAACAGAAAGGAAAACGAGACACTGAGCTGGCAGCCACCACTATGCTCATAGTACCGTAATTCTAAATTTGTCCTCTAGGCTGATCTAACCTACATGGTCAATATGGAAGTCAACAAGAAAGTAAAGTATAATGTGCAAGGCATGAAAACCTCAAAGACAGAATGACCCTTTCCCAAAGTGTTCAGAGACCAAAACCCCTATACTTGTCTAGAAGAATTCTATTTTCTGAAAATTGGGCCCGAGTGTCATTTTCAGGGCTTTCTGGAGGATTTAAAAACCTCTTATCACTTTCATGCTTCCACTGCCATATGCCCTTCGGTTATTTCATAGACTGCATGGGGTTCATTAACCAGTCTTGCGTATGGACTCGTCTTAGTGAACTGGTCATTTCTTTATTGCTTACTCGGACTCCAATGTTCTCAATCACAAGAACTGTTAGATTGCTCTCAGTACAAAGAACCATCAAAACTGCAGTTTGCCAAATCTGGTTTTTAAAGCAAGAAAGGGAATGTAGCCTGAGTTGAATTTCAGTGGTCCTAAGCATTGAAGGCTTTGTCATTGCGCTGAACCTTTAAAACCACCTAAATATTAGATTTTCACAGGCATAAATGTTGTATTTTCTATCATTTCTCATGTGATGTTCATGGTCTGGACAGCAATATAACATACCCTTATAGGTTATATTTTGTCACTTCATTGGAAAGAGTTTTGAAACTAAGAGTTATAGGTTGTTTACAAGTAGGTGTAGGAATTGTCCCTCGTAAATAATTCTCTCTTAAACTGACCAGAGAAGCGTCTACCCAAAAAGATATCAGACTGAGTTTGTGACTGGGAATCCTCTTATGGCATAACATTCCTCTAAAACTAAGGAACGTGGAACCACCACTGTGGGAAGCAAAATTTGGTTATCAGTTGCAGAGATACAGCAGAAACATAATAAAATTACTAAAAATAAAAACCAATGCCTTTTTTGACTTCCTCTGAAAAGTGAAATGAATCTCTTTTGCTGAATGTCCAGAGAGGGGATAAACTGTAAACTGCAGATGTTTATTTATGGATGGTAATTTTACTGTTCTCATGCACCCCAGACAATGGCTGCAACCTACATTCCCCAGTACACATCACTTTTGATCTGGAACAGTCTTAAAACTAAGTGTTCTCATTCCTATTCATGTTTAGAAGCTAATGTGTATAACTTATTATTTTGCATAAACCAAAACACCTAGAGGCTCTAGGTAAAGTCAAGAACATACAAATGAGGTTTTCCATTTCTTTGTCATATACTGGGGAAGGACAAACAGTTCTTTCAGCTTTTTCTAAGCACAGTTACAGATAAGTACACAGCTAGAAAAAGGTAATGGCTTAATTAATTAGAAAATATAAAAAGCACTAGAGATCTGTGGAAATGGAAACAAAGGAGAATTTGGCAAGCAGAAATAATAAAGCTGGCACAATAGGACTTGCAAGAGAGAGGCGGGAGGGAATGGAAATACAGGTCTCAACAACATGAGAAGAAAGATGGGAACAGTGAAGCCAGAGTTGGAAAATGTCACTAGTGTCTAGTGCTTATGAAGATGTGCAGCTGCTTCTGCTTTGGATGAATCTTATGCCACTGCTGGATCTGCCTAGGAATGTCTTCTTCCTCTGGGACAGTGTGACATGCATCAGTGTTGGGAAGAGATAAAGCCTCTATTTCCATTCCAAACTGTGTAGTCATGCAGGACAAGGAGGCATATTTCTTCTCTGAATAACAATTTGAAATAAATTTAATTAAATAAAAACTCCTTGTTTGTTTTTACTCATGCCCTTTATCTCCACCTGCATCTAAATCTACTAACATTTGCCAAAAGTCCTTCCACAAACATAGAAATGTAATCAGTTACTAGATTCTAGTTTTCACAGACTTCCATCATATTATTCACAGGGTTGTAAGCTACCAACATAATGGGCATTACATTTTACTTTTTGTGCTACAGGTGATCAGTTAACAGAGAGTCTGTGGGTTAGGGTCAAAGGAAGAACAGCTATGGGGAATATTACTGTGGGGATCCGTTACAGACAGCCTGATCAAGAGGACTCGGTGGATGAAGTACTCTATAGACAGGCAGGAACAGCATCACACATGCAAGCCCTTGTCCTCATGGGGAACTTCAACTATCCTAATATATGCTGGACCTATTGTAGGGCCTCGCACAATCAATTCAGGAGGTTCCTTGATTGTGAGGAAGACAACTTCCTTCTGCAAGTAATAGGAGAGCTGACAAGAAGTGCCATACTTGACCTTGTGCTCACCAACAGGGAGGGGCTGATTGGAAATGTGATGCTCCAGGGCAGCCTTCATAGCAGCTATCATGAGACGGTTGAGTTTGAGATGCTCAGTTCAGTCAGAAGAGCTAAACTATCTATGGCATAAGAATGCTTCTTATACTACATGTGAAGGATACTATTTGAATCTTTTCAGAAGCTTGCAAAGTGACCCTTGTATGTAAATTTTTAAACAGAAGCAGCAAAGACATAGTTTTCACTTCTAATAATTTTGCAGATGTAGCATAAAAAATGGTCTCGTCACATAAGAGTAGACAAGATATTAGACCCCTGTAATTCATGAGCTGTGTTAATTGAACAGTCAAGAAAATTTCAGTTTGATAGTCATAAAACATTCTATGATTTCATTGATGATACATTTCTGTCCAGTGCTTTCTAGTAGAAGAAATATTTACAGGAAAATCACATTATAATATGTGGTAGAAAACGAAAAACATAACCTTTCAAACTGCTTTCATACTCAACAGTGGAAGATGCCAACATTTTATGATTATATTACTTAACTGTTATGGTCATTTTTCCCCATCAGACCATCTTTAGTATTTCTAAACTCAAGCATATAAAATCGTAGTGCTTGAAAGTGTGTAGCTGTTCACTAATAAGTAGGCATTCAATTTTTATTAAGGCTTATGACCACATTTGCAAGTGTGCAGCCTTGTCAGAATTCGTGTGCAGAATAAACAGAAAGCTGAGCACCTGGTGTCTGTACCCTGTATTTACGCAGTGGGATTACTTTGAATTAGCTCTTGCCTAGTCCTATGGTTCAATTTTAATTACGATTTAAGCAGCAGGAGAATGAATCCTGAAGAGCACCTCTTGCCGTAGCTTCACCCAAAACCAAACCTAGTTCAGATGTTCTGAGACTGATTTGTGATAAAGACAAAGCCATTCATTGTAACTAAGCATGCACAAACAGATTCCTTTAAAAAAATGTACTTGCATGCTAATGTAAATGCAGCCTGTTTTTTTGAGCATAGAAAATCTATTTCATGTGACATGAGGCCATAAATTTCAGTTTTTGTCAATTATTCTTTTATTCTTAGTATTATTATTATTAATTTTTATTAGTCTTTTCCTCAGCCTTTACGTAACAAAGGTCCATACAGGCAAGCTGCTCATTTGTGTAATGAACACTTTCTTCCTTATTCCACCTTTCTAAGGACACGTATCCAGTCACTGCAGCACTCCAATCACTTGAGCTATTTCTGCCGTACCTCTGCAGTCCCAGTTATGTTATATGTCTGTGTCTGAGCCTCAACTTCTACTTTTTACTCTTTGTTTTCTGTACTCCATGTGTTTATGAACATGCTCTTGACATGGGTTCTGAGTTGTCCCTGCTTTCCCAGAGGAACAGTGGGATGCTTTTCTCCAAGTGTTTCCTTCCTCCTTCTCTTTCCTCCACTCCTACTCAAACTATGATTTTCGTCTTCTAACAAAACTAGTTTAAAGCCTTTTCACTAAGTTGGTAAAGCTGTTAGCAAAGATAGTCTTGCCTTTGTTAGATGAATCCTGTATTTCTGTAGTAGCTTAGTTTTTTCAGAGAAGGACTAGTTGCTTAAGTGGAATCCTTGCCTGGAATAGCAGGATGAAGATGAGTGCTTCCATACCTTGAAGAAGAAAGTCTCTTACTGCTGTAACTCCTTGCTAGCTCTTCATAGCATGCTGCTTTTAACTCATGGAACAGGCTGAGCCAGTACAAACATCTCCACCAACAGAACTTATTCTTTCTCACCTGCTGTCAGATCACACACCTTTTCTGTAACTTTGCACCTGGAAGTGGAAAAAGCCTTCTTCCTCTTGCTAGAAGCATAAGTTTCCAAAATTAACTGTAATAAAGACCCTGGTGTCTACAGCCTCTAGCGTGGCTGTCTCCTCTTCTGTAAAATACAAGATCCAGCATCCTGTCCTTGCAAGGCTTTAGCAAAGAGCCTATTGATCTCCTGCTCATCTTCCCTTGGAGTATGGTCACCTCCATCCTCCAGACAGCTCAGTAATTTGATCACAAAACACCTCCCAGAAATGAGGTGACTATCTCTGGCAACCTTGTAAAAGCAATCTAAAATATCCTGTTAAAATTCATATGTCTTAAGAACAAGTGATGTTGCAGGAAATGCAAGTTATAAAAAAAATTTGATATTTAAGAGTATCATTGCTTCTCTGAGAGGATCAATTTTTTTCTTATTTTGTATTTGATGCAAGTCCTTGGACAGTTTAAACTCAGATGATGAAATTATTTCTGATAATCTGAATATGGAATTTAAAGAAAAGAGAAAAGTCAAGTGCAAGAACTTGATAATAAGATTATCCTTAAGATAATCAGCTTTCCTATAAAGTCTTGTCTTTTTCAAATAATTTCTCTTTTTGTGTCTTCTGGCTTTAGCAGTGTCATTTTAAATTTCTTATGAAACATTTTGTGTCCAGCTATTTACTATTGCATGCACAGGAATGGTCACATTGGAAGTCACAAAGTGCTTCAGACTCTGGGTTCTGGAGATGCGCACAAGCTAAGACATTACTCTTCTGTCATTGTCAGAGAGCAATAAACAGACAAGACATTGTCAGCAAACCAAAAAAATCCCACAATTATCCTACCAATCAGGAATCATCAGAAGCTACAAAATCTGATGTGTACATAATTAAAATATAATTAAAATTTCTTTTCCATTTTTAGATGGAAAATAAGGTTTATTTATTTGTTGTTTTATACATGTAGAATTATCTGAAGTTATGTAAAAGGAATGTAATATAGGCATAAATAAGGCTGCTCTAGAAGAAAAGGGGATTTAATAAATTTTAGGAAATAAGATTATGTATTTTGTGTGCCTCTCTGAAGATGATTCCAGGGAGGTTAAATGTACATGAAACCTGAGATGTCTATATGTTATTAAATAGTTTCACTAGTTCATCAGTGCTGTCAGTACGAATTTCCTTAACAATATTTCCATACGCCAAATTTTCACCATTGTTCCTCGAGAAGAAAGTTGAGAAAGGGGTGCAGAATATTTCTTATGACAGCTTCGAGGAAGGGAGTATGTCGCATTCATGTTGTATACATGACATAATTGTATATGCTGCGTATGTATCTTATATGTTCAAATAAGTTGCAGGGACAAGCAATCATAAAAAATCCTGATCTTCCTGAAGTTAGTAGTCTTCAAGGGATTGGAAATTCATTCATTAAAATGATTCAGGGGGGCATATGCAGGGCAACATGTTCTGTTACCTCATCAGGTTTTGGAGGTATTCTCATAAATATTGCGTATATCACGGCTGTTCTTTCAAATCCAAAATCTTTTCTTTACCTTTTTTATGCTGATGTAAACTGGGAAACTGCAGGAATTACTCTTGTAGCTCTTATAATTAGAGTGCAATTTCTTCACAGTAAGGTAACACCTCTGTAAATGCGGTTCAGAGGCATTGTTAAAATGGGTATATGGAAAATGTTTTTTTCAGGGAGTCTCAGCCCCAGTAAAAATACACTACCTCTATTTACACTATATTAGCAGTCCTGTAAGAGTAAGAAGCATATGTACTTCTTTAGTTTTTAGAAATTCTTTACCTCTTTTTTTGAAACCAGACTCTGGGAATTGGACACAGAAAGTAAAATACATGCTAAAAAAATAACAAATTAGGCAAGAAAAATACATGGCTATTCTTTGACTTATGAGGCAATTAAAACTACTTAGGTGATTAAATAGCCTGCAGTTGTTACAGCAGTCAGGAGGAAGATCCAGTAAGGGGTTTATGTAGTTAAAAGGGGAATAAGATTCAAGTCATCTCTGTGGAGAAAGAAGAGAGGAGAGCTAAAGACAACTTTTCCCTCAGCGACCTTTTCTCTTCCAGAGTTTTTTTCCTTTTACATGAAAATTGAAAAGTGTTCATGGCTTTAGTAACAGGCTTTTGAGGGGTTTTTGTGTGAGGCTTTTCATATGATAATAGATAGATTCTATGGCAACCATTGAAAACTAAGGACTGGAAACAAAAGCTTCAGCACAAGAGGATCGGTACATATTCACTATGTCTGCAGGAATAACGGCAGAGACTCACTGTTCAGAAAGGTATCTGATGGCAGCCTGTCAAAGGAAAGAGCTTGATTTAACTCAGGCAGATTTAACTCAGTGTATGGTTAGTGCCAGGATTTCATTATGCCAATTTTCACTCTAGGGTTGTTTCCACACAAAACCACATCTATAGTAGATGTGCAGGTAATGAGTGGTTAATGCTGGTCTGATAGTACTTCTGGGTGAACAACGTAATTGGGAGACAGAAAAGAACAGGTTTAGCAACCAAATACTCCTAGCTTTTTCATGACTGGTTACAGTCTCAAAAGAGACTTCACATGTAAATAGAATAAGCAGGATTAAGCCTATAAGGGGCTGTTGTCATGTGAAATCAATGCTTAATTGCAGTTTACATGTACTTACTTATCTGTTGGTCTAAAAAAGAATTTGCCATCTGAGCAAATGGCGATATGAAATATCAAGCACAGTTGTTTGCAGAACAGAAAATTACTGTTTTGGAGATTATGCTATTCCCAAAAAGTTGGACTGAAGCAACAAACTACGTGGTGTCATATAAAATTATGATGTCAGTCATGTTATAGCCTATAGGATGTATAAGTGTTCCTCTTACTGACTGCAGGAAGAATGTACATTCAAATCAAGACTGGCTTTGAAAGAAAATAGAAATCTCTAAAGTGAGAAGTGCTACAAAGTATAAAGTAAGATTTAGAGGAAATTAAAGATCACCCTTTCTATTTGTGATGTCATTATTTCTGTACTTCATTTAGGAAAAAATCACAATGCAGTGATACATTGAACTAGTGATTACAGGTGGTCTTGTTATCCTTGTTTCTAAGGAAATGTGCTTTTTCCATACCATATCACAGGTTTCAACAAAGTATTTTATAAACAAATATCTGATAAAGTTTTAAAAACATTTCATGCCAGGAAAAAAAAATTGCTAATGAACATGATGGTATATTATTCTCTGTTTACAGTAATATTGTAGCTTTATTAATCACAGGTTTCTAAAAGAATGCTGTACTATGAGAACAGTGCTAAAAAAATCCAACTTCAACTTTCTCTCTCAGATAACTAAACAGTAATAATATCTATGAGATTCAGAATAATATGCCAGTTGTTGAAAAGTATTGGGCTAGGTAATTTTCCTAAGTCACTTCATTTTACAAAGCTCAGGTTAACTATTGTATTTACAAATAAATGAATAAACTCTCAATGAATGAGTTCCAGGCTCCTAAATCAAAGACAGGGTAGGATTGGGTTCAGATTCATTGATAAATGCTTTTGAAAACTTCAGGTCCACTTACGTAGGATCCAGGTGAAAAAAGAAAAGAGCTGAAAAGGAAGGGTGAAATTATAAAGAACAGGGCTGTGAAAAACAAGGCTCCATTATCAAAGAAAGATGATTCACACTGAAGATTTCTTAAATTTAACCACTTTATTTATGTATTTGTTCTCCTTATACCGATATGCTTTTAAACTTTTATATGTTCTGTGAATAGGCACAAACACAAACATTTTTGTTCTTGTGTGATTTTGTCTGTGTTGTTCTGCATACAAGTTCATTTGAGTCTGTTAGTCCTTTGTAGAAAGGTGATCACAGCTCTCTGAAAGCACAGGGCTAGGGCTCCCACTACCCAGGTGCTTGCTCGCATGCCTTAACGACCTGACATCACCCTTTCCAATGTCTCCTTTCCATCAAGATGTCTTTTGGTCAGCAAAGTAGTGGAAGTAAACAAGCTTGTATATTTTACAAAGTTCCCAGAATGATTTTCTGTTTTTGGTTTTTTTTTTGGTTTTTTTTTTTTTTTGGTGGTTTTTTTTTTTGTGTGTGTTTTTTTTTTTAATCTCAAAAAATATGTAGATGTAGTCAAATCATAAAAGCTTCCCACATTTTCCTGAATAATTTTTCTGATTGCTTTCAATCTATCTTCTAGCTTAACGAAAGTCTATTTGGTTATTCAATTGTGGTGCATTAGGCTTCTTCTGAGTGAATTTTCTCCCTCTTCCTGACACCTCTTGAGTCATTCATCGGCCTTTTATTAATAACTGGGGAGAAACTTTTTCCCTCAAGCTCACCCTTTCACCGTCTTTATCAAGTATTCCTGACTAGCTTCATTGTAAGATTGAAACTCCTTTCCTTAGAACCTACTGCTTAACTCCATTGCCCTAAATTCAGAGTTAAAGTAAAATAAAAAAGTCCCAGGTGACAGCCCACATTTTATTTGCAGGGATTCTCCATTGAATCAATGTTCATCATTGAACTTAGGATCAAATTTTCATCAGATATTAGCAACCTGCTCTTGTTAATCCTCTCTTATGTGGAAGTATTCCCTTTGTTGTTTCTAGATCAGATTATTTTTTTTACAGTGGTACAGAGTAATGAGGGTAAAAAAATGCAAAGCAGGCTTTGGAAGGTGTCACTGTTTTTTGATTCTAAAGAATTTCCATGTCAAACTGAATTATGAAACTGTACATAGCCAGAAGAGACTAGTTATGGCAAAATATTTTCTAAATTATCATTTTTAGGGCAAAAGATGTTCAGCTAAGTATCCATTTCCAAGTTGGAAAACTGGAACCGCAGAGAAGGTGAGTTAAGCTGTGTCCTGTTAACATGCTCATAGCTGTTTCTCCCCATCCCCTACATCCCACCTCCCTTATTTTATTTATTGCCTCTACTTATTTAATTTTTCTTCTTTTTAGTTGCTTCATTGCCTACTTTCCTCCATTTTGGATCCTAAAGGGACAGGTGCTGTTGAAAGACTCGGTCATTTTCCAGTGTAGTTGGGGGATTGATGAAGTGTGAAGGGGCTTTCGAGTTCTGCAGAAACAGACTCCCGAAATGGTCAAGATAGAAAGGAACCTCTGGATGCCTTCTGGTACAAGTCTCTGCTCAAGCAAAGCCACCTAGGGCAGTTAATTCAACATCAGATTTCTGAAGGCATTACAGAATCCAGTGTAAAAGGAAATACCAGATGAAAACTGGAAGTGCAAAAACTTTTGGTGATTAACTTCAAAATATATTAGGGTTTTTTTGTCAAAAAATGTCAAAGTTTGAACTGCAGACTGAGAAAATTCCACTTTTTCTCTCTTCCTTTTCTGAGGCCAGATAATGGATTTCCCCAAACACATTTCTGAAATACAAAAGCAGAAGTGATGAGTGGAGATTTGTGAAGATTTCTGACATAAATATATGTGCTCATATATTTACAAAGAGATATGAGTTATTGTTTATTCCTCTGCCTGTGATTCCCCCTAGGTCTGGACTTAAGCTGCTGGTTTAGGTAAAAGAGAATGTCCAAAACATTTCACTACAATTTAATAAAAGTTAATTATTTTTCCATCAGTAACAGTGATGTGAATACTGTCATGTCACCAAATATTTTAATCCCAGACTTGTTTTTTATTCCATTGGAGTAGATTGCATTTCTACTGAGTTAAACAGACTTTATGAAATTATGTGAACTTGATAAAATTTTTAAGTGTGATGGATATGGCAAAATAGGTCATGCCATATCTGGTCTATAGTAACTTGATATGAATATAAAAGTCTCAGCTCAGGTTCCCTGATGAAGAAAGGTATCTACTGTCACTGAGGATGCTGAAGGCTGCAGGAAATGATATTCTTTTTAGCTTCTATTTCTTAGCCCAAAAGCACGTGGTTTCCTTGTAGGATGTGTGCCACTTCTGACAACCCATCTTTGAAATACCAGAGTATATCTCAGACAGAACGAGATGATTACTCTTCGATATCTTCTCTTGTAGCAGATCAAAGACCATCAGAGAACGTTCTTGGGCACTGAAACGCAGTCTTCTGTACTACTAAAATACTGCCACAGCCCAAGGCATGGTTTTGGCTCACGCCTGCTAACATTCCCTAAATAAAACTTGGGCATAACTTGGCAATTAGTAGGAGCCAAAAGCAATTCCAATAAGTGTTTGAATGTTACCACACTGTTTTGGTGGGTGAGAGGGTTTTTCATTATGGATGCATCCTGCTCTATGCTAGTTGGCCACAGTGCCAGGAAATGGTTCTTCACTCTTTTAATTCACTTGCATATATAGACATTTCCGAATCCTACTACTGCAAAGCC
This sequence comes from Forpus xanthops, assembly GCA_032466535.1. Taxonomy (NCBI): domain Eukaryota; kingdom Metazoa; phylum Chordata; class Aves; order Psittaciformes; family Psittacidae; genus Forpus; species Forpus xanthops. The sequence continues at coordinate 11,825 of JASSUY010023397.1, forward strand.
AGTCACAAATACTTTGGAGAAGTTTGACCCAGAAAAGTAAGCTGACATGAGACAGTGATTTGTATCATGTGGTTATGATGCTTTTGATGTGGTATGACAAGTCCTAAAGCCAGACTGACTCTATGATTGAACCACATACAGACTAAGTTAAGAGCATAGTTTTCCACTCGGTGTGGAAATGCTTTTAGTATTTCAAAACAGCAGCTGTGTCTGAGGTGAGAAAATTGTGCTGATTCAGCTAATCTGATACAGGTATATCATTTAGTGGAACCAGTACTAATGCAGTATGTAAACACTTCTTTTTTTGCTTCTAACATATAATTTTTACTTATCTGGGATTGATTTCTTATTGCATTTAGTCACCTGAATTACTTTTGAGGGTTTTCTTAGTTAAACTGGTCACATATTTCTGTCATATATCTGATACTTTAAAGTGATTGCATATTTATATCATATGCTTTAATTCTTGAAACTGATATCAGGCCAAGTACACACAATAATTGGTCTATAAAGTAACTCTTAATAAGGACTGAAACTAGACAAAGTGGTGGCTTCTTTTGATCTTTTTAAAAGATAGTTGGCATATACATATCATTCATGCTATAGTTGTCTTCTAGTTCAGTTAGAGTCTAGAGAAGGTACAATGTTTCTCTAAGCCCAGCTTCTCCCTAGTCACTCACATATTAAAAGAAACATACAGATGCTGCTAAATCACGGAATCTATGCTCAGCACAAGAAATCTGACTCTGCATCAGAAATGCAGATGTTCATTTATACTTTTACATTATCTATGCAAAGCTTGAATAATGGGAGGGAGGAATAAGAGGAATCCAGCTTCAGCTTGGAGGATGTTTTGCGTGAGACTTTCTGCTGTCTACTGCAATGGGCTGGAAGCATGAGTCAGAAAAGGAAGAATGTGAGAAGACCCTTTTAAAAATAAAATAGGGGAATAAGTGTTCAACAATCTGTTTATTTTCTTTCATGTGATCTGCAAACGTACAAAATGAGACTTCTTTGTGGTAGTAATGAAGTAAATATCTGACTCCATTTGTTTTACTCATGGTAAGTACTGACTTGCTCTGTTCCACTGTTAAGAGCAGAGTTGTTTTGTCAATCACCACAACAACCTGCTGCAAGGAAATGTTACCAGAGCTGAGTCTAACAAGTTCTTTTTACTCCTCAAAAGAAATCATTAGTAGTAGAAGAAAACTGATTTTAATTTTAAGACATAGATTTCAACAAAATATGTTAAAATTTATGGTAAAAGACCCCAGAATGCTGCGTTTATAAGAATACTTTTTTTTTTCTCTCATTGAGTCCTGCTCAGGAAAACTATAAGGAACTCCACAAGCTTGATCTTACAAAGTCCTTGAATTGAATTTTTTATTTCTGGTCCAGCTTACTCACAACTGTTGCCTCTTCACCCTGAAAGGTTGTTCCTTTGAGTGCTTGGCACTCTGTCCAGGCCAGTGTATAAAAAAAAGTTACAGTATGGCTGACAGGCAGAACCGCTTTCTTCTAGAAAGAGAAAACGCCTTGCTTAACTTAATTTGAAAAGGAATTTTGTTGGGCTAGGGGGAAGAGACAACATATGTGGAGAGGAGAGGGAAGGGAAAAAGACATCCTTTGGGGAAATAACAAAAATTAAAAGCATTTCTGTTTCATGATGGAAAAATAATGAATAGAAACAGAAGTAAAACTATCCTATTCACATGCTTACTTATATTATTTAGTCACTGCTTATTTTGTGAGGGAGATTGCCATCAGGCATTCTATCACAGGGGGAAGATAAGACACAACAATTAAAAAAACAGGACCAGTTCCTCTTTAAGACAACAGCATCCTCATCCAGGAAGGAAAATCCACTCTGCTTAAATCAGAAGTCGAGAGGCCACTGTTGATTTAAAGAGATGGTGCTCACGATTGTGAGAATTATTAAAATAATATCACCAATTTACAAGAAAATAACTTTTTGTGTAACAGTGCAAACAGTACAAACCAGACTACCAAAAAAACAATGGGAAAAAATGCTGAAAATACCACACACTCTCCCTTCCACTCCTCGTCCCCCCCCCCCCCATTAAACTGAATGTGGCATATTAAAATGCTATTTCTGCTTTTCTTTAAAACAGCAGTGTTATACCTCCAGACCAGGTGAAAGGTAGTGTGGGAGGTGGGTACTCACAGGTGCTTTGCTATGATCGCTAACGGTTGAAAACACTTTGGCTTTGAACCTTTCTCAGTGAGTTATCTGAGACCCTCTGTGCCACTGTACCTTGGATACCAGGGCAAACAGGCAGAAGGTCACAAATTGCATTGTAATCTTTTTTTGCAAGCAATGTGGTTGGAAATATTATCCTGTTCCATTTTTGAATGAAAGCTTTCCAGATAAAATGTGCCTATTGACCAAGAAAAGTTAGTTTGAAAGACTTAAAAAATCACTGTTAGATAATTTTATCTTTCTGGTTAGTGGAAATAAGAGCATATTCACTTTCTCCCCTGTCTGTGTTATGCATTAAATGTACTATGACCGTAAGAATCTTGGACTGTTATTCAAAATTCCCATCACAGAAGTAACTGTTTTGGTAGGATTTATTGCTCAGCTAAATTAACCTTGTTCTTTTCCCAACCTTCAGATGGAGATACAGACTGAAAACTATGTACTAATGCTCATTTTGTGTGTGCATCTACTTTTCATTGACATAGTATTCTGTGGAACAGTAACCTATTGTAAAGAAAAATTAAAATAGAAAGAAAGAAAGAAAAAAAAAGGAATGCAAACTAAAACCAAAATGGTGAAAACTGTGTTTTCAGAAGGCTGGATCTTCTCTTCATATAGTACTACACGTAATAAAAATTCAAGCATGTGCTTGGATTTAGAAATGAAAATATGTCTCTTCAGGTAGGAATTTTCAGCCACTCAAGGTTGAGCATGTGTTTAAATGCTCTACTGGACGAGGGCTATCATGGTGCTTTCTTTAAAACACCTTTTGGCACAGACTGAATTCTAATGGACTTATTCCAGAGCAGGGATGAGGAAATTTGCTCCTACAGACAATTGGTAGTGATTTTCTCATGTTGAAACTCTGACCTGTTGAAAATAGTAACTGATTCTACAATCTGACTCCTTTTTTTCACTTCATATTTCAAGGACAGAGTGGGTGAAGAGACAGAAAAAAAAATCCTGCTACTTCTTTTTTATCCCAGTTCTCCATGTCATTGAATTCAAGTTAATTCTGTAATGGAAGGAAATAGAATTTGCAAGGTAAATATTTACAAGATCTGAGCACATTTCACCATTTCGTAATTTGTTCATAGGTTTACCACCAGTAAGTGGAAACAATAATTAAATCATCTTATGCACTTTCTTGACAAAAATCAGGTTACATCAACATCAGTATTAGAACAAATTTGAGGTAAAGTATACAGTCCTTTTTCTTACCTTGCAAGCTGTCACACTGCAGAGATGCCACCAGAAAGTGTGTTGCTCTTGGATGCAATAACTGTAAGTATCAAAAAGAACCCAGCTTAATTGTCAGGTCATTGCCTAAGTATGCAGTGCTGGAAGATAAAAATCTTTTGCCAGTAGGTAAGTGTGGTATGGCTGTTGCTAAGACTTAAATGTGAATCTACAAAATTAATTCTGACTCCTCACAGCAATACTATAATATTGACATTGATCATAGAGCATGTGACAGAAAACTCATTTCCTATGAATGTTCATGCAAGTAGAATGTTTGGGAAAGAGGAATGAGCATAAATAAGACAATTAATTTTTAAATTCAAATTATATTTGCAGACCCTTTTTCTCCCAGCATCTTCACACCTTGAATAACACTATACTAATGACAAGGTTTCACATTTTCATTCTGCTGTAATTGATCTCTCCAGTATACATGTTGCAACAGAAAAGTGGATTACTTCCTACCTCCCACATCTATTTCTGAGATCAGAAAAAAACCTAGCCATTACACATATTTTTTTAGAAATGGAAGCTTTGAATTTTACCACTACCTTTTAATGATCTGTCCCTTACAGAAAGAAGCTTTGGAAGAAGGCCAGAATAAAATGCAGTGTAAAATAATCCCAGCTTCTTCTACAGATTGGAATGGGGGAACTCTGTTAGAAGAAACCAGTTGTCAGATTTTACTGATCATCTGTTTTAACATACACTGACATCTTTTCACAGTCGCTGGTACTGAAACTGTCATGCCATCAATGCAGGAACAATTTCATATTTGAGGGGATCCATTAATCTCATTGTAAATATCTGGGGAGACTAAGCAAGCAGCTCCTCAGAGACTGGCAACTGATTTGTGGCACCAAAACTAACGATTATGATGCAAAGTAAAACAATAATAAAAATACAGTAATTGAACATGAAAAGAAACCCTAAAGAAAGTGAACTGTGAGAATATGACCATAGCTAACTCATCCTCCACTGAAGTTAGCAGTTCAGAACAGTTTTGTTTTGTTTGTTGTGTTTTTTTTCTTAATTTATTATAGTGGGATTTAGACTGAATGGCAGAGGGAAACACGTAGAACTCTGAACTACAATTAGGAGGAGTTATTTAGTAGATAGCTGTAACTGCCATAACCAATTAGTGTGGTTGACTCCGGGAGGCTGAAGACAGAAAGGAACCAGCAACCAGACTTCCAGACTTGCAAGCAAAACTTTAACTGCAAAGCATTTGCAGGAGTTTATTGAAAGTTTGCCTGGATGGAGCAGGAGGCTCTTAGGAGAGTTCACTTAACTGTATGCCAACTAAATACAGGAACTAGTTGCTAAAAGTCAGCAAATTCTCATTTTGTACTTCTTAATGAGCAAATAGCATTTGGTACTGCACATGTCAGTAAGTGATTAGCCTAGCTTAAGTTAAATTGACTCCATCATTGGACAATTTCACTTTTCAGGAAAGCTATTCCTAGTAAGAGAGAATTGACTGCTGTGTCTCTTAATGTTACCGGGAATCTGCCCTAAAATGCAGTGTAATAGTGAACAGAGATTATAAACACAACACTAGTCCTATTTTAACAAACTGTGTCTTTGGGCTGTTTAGCTTGCAAGGTATTTTGTCTTACTTTTTTCTTCTGGTGACAGGTTTACCTGGGGATCAGATACCACCTGCTAGTCATAATCCACTAAGCACAACACAGATCTTGAGTTAAATTTTATGTGTTTTGAAATTATTTGCCATAAGCCAGTTCCAGGTGCTATTCAGTCATCTTACATTGGTAGTAATAATGTATGGAAAAAAAAAAAAAACCTTCCATTTTCTAGGATTTTTATTAAAGCATCTTCTTTAATGCAATATGTCAGATAAGGGAATTTTTATTGACAGGATTAATTCAGCTAGTATTAGCCTAATTAATACCTAGTTGTGGGGGGTCTGTGTCTGTATGTGTGATTCAAATAACCTTTTGCACATTGAGTAAAGTTCCCATGCAGTCTAGACATTCTCGCATACCTGCAAAAGTGGGAAGCCTGGCAAAGAAGCCCTTGTGGCTGTGGCTCCAGCACTTCCTGGAGCCAATGTTAACCTTTGTGGGCAGGTCATAAGAAACCTGTCTCCTTCAGTGGAAAACTGGGATGGCCATTTGCCCCTTCCCTTTATAGGCATGGCAAGCCTGTTTCAGCACTCCACTCTTTCTTGTGCCCATGAGAGGCACTGTGCCTGTCAGAAGCATAATATGACTTGACATTTGTTCCTTAATATAGCTCAACCTCATAGGAACCTGACATGTGGCGTGCTGTGCTAAATAGACCACATTTCCTTCAAACACATTAATTTCTGTAATCTTGAGGTTTCAATGTGCTGCCCTCAAGGTAGCTTACCTCTATTCCTTTGCTTCGAATTGAGCTGCTATGGCAAAACGCCTTCCAAAAGATATGTTTCAGGGATGGTTAGGTTAAAGGTGTGGGTTTCTGAAAGAGCTAATTTTTAAAGGATGCAGTTTAGTTAGGCCTTTCAGATGTTGCTTCAAAGCTGGGAAGCATTCTCAAAAAAGGGGAGATGGACATATTGTCCTGGGTTCAGCAGTAGCAGTCATTTTTCCCCTTCTTAGTAGCTGCTGCAGTGGTGTGCTTTTGATTTTCAGCCTGGGAACAGTGCTGATAACACCGATGTATTTAGCTGCTGCTCAGTAATGTTTACTGTGACCAAGGAATTTCTGAGTTTCTTGCTTTGCTAGGGAGGAGGGGGAGCCCAGAGGAAGCAGAGACAGGACACCTGACCCAAACTAACCAAAGAGGTATTGCATTCCAAAGCATGTCGTGCTTACTATATAAAACAGCGGAAGTTACCCAGAAAGGTTAGATCACTGCTTGGGTCTGGCTGGGTGTCAGCTGGCAGGTGGTGAGTGGTTGTATTCTTTTCTCTTGTTATTTACCTTATCATCATTATTATTGGCGATAGCAGTAGTGGTTTTGTGTTATACCTTAGTTACTGGACTATCTCAACTTGTGGGAGTTGCATTCTTTCAATTCTTCTCCCCAACCCTCTGGGAGTTGTAGGGAGGGCTAACCGAGCCTGACCCTGCTTAGCTTCCAAGATCAGACGAGATCGGGCATTTTCAGGGTGATGTCCCATTGTTATTTGCTTCCATGGACATTCATTGTTGATTGTTGAAGACAGAACACAGTTTTAGCATGAGCTTGAATGACCAAACTTATGCTCCTACATAGCCTCAGATCAGTCAGCTCTGTTCTTGAGAGTGCCTTAACTGCGTGCCAAAACTCATTATAGCTTGCTTGGTAAACTTCATGGAAAACACGTAGGTCACAATGTGAAAATATGAGACATTAGTCCCCACAAAATATTTTCAATACAGTTTCCCGTAAAACAAAAATTAAACAAAGGAAGAAACAATGGACTTAAACACCCTTCCTCCCCTTAACCCACAAAAAAAAAAAAGAAAACCAACCCAAAAGCAGCCCACAAAAAAATCCCTAAATCCTTAACTTTTTCATTTCTACTAAATATAAATGCATGGGATTTTTGATGTGAGGTGCTTTTTTCCTGTTTGTAGTCTCCAGAAAACAAAAATTGCCATCAACATACTAGCCAGTGACTTTAGTGTGAAAGGACAAGTGTTTCAAAAGGTATTATAATAAGACAAGCAAGCAGCAGGCTTTGGCATTTGAGAAAGTTCAGTTCAGAGGGCATCCAAGGTGCAGTGCAATAAGACAAGATGAAACAGTGTATTCATCATGAAACCGCCAATTTTCAAGGACTGAAAACGTACAGCAGTAACAAAAATTGTTCTTACACCTTTGCTACAGAAGTGCCTGCTGCAACACAACAAATGAGTGTATTGGTGGATGAGACTTGTGGATGTGAAAGAGTATCTGGGGGTCAGGTCAGTAATATGAGCAGGTTATCAGTCTCCATGTAACAAATCTTTCTTGCCTCCTCCCTTTAGGGGACATTTACCTGTTTCCCTGTTTCTGTATAACCTGTAGTTCTTGTCCAAGAATAGAGAACAGAAGTGAATCTATCAGGAGTTATAGCTTTTTAGTGGTGTTTTTATTTTTTTCTTCTTCTTCTTTCTTTCCTTCTGTGGGTTTTTTTTTTTTTTTCTTTTTCCTTTTTTGTGCCAAGGTATGGCAGTATTGCTGTTCCACATCAGTGGGACACTTGTAGTTTTGTATCCCAAGTATTCTGTACCCAGCAGTGAGTGGTTAATACTAATTGCAACCAAAAATGAGAAAAGACATCTTGCATGAACAATTAGAGAGTAATCTGTTTCCAGAAAAACATTCCTATTTTCTCTCTCTACTTAGAAAAGCCTTTTCTGCAAATGTATTTATATGTTAATGTTCACTGCGGTAATTTTAGGTGTTCTAGATATTTATGCAATAATAATTCCTTCTTATTGGAAGTTATTTGTCTCAACATTACACAAAAATGTAGCAAGTGCATCCATGTTGGCTCACTATTTATTAGTTATGAATGTTTCAGTGTGTAGCACAAGGGCACATTCCACTGTATGGGTTAAGGATAGGAAAATTCTGGTTGCATTTCTCTGTTCACTGCCTCTATCCACTCTCATCTTGCTTTATCTTTTTATTTTTAATCAGAGAGTCCTGACCTTCACAGCTTTGAGTGCTAATTTTTCTGCACTCTAACACTGATCATTACTTGCCTACAACTTCAGTTAATATTTCTGGAGTGAGGAGACCAGGATTTTGCAGAGTCAAATCCAAGTGAAGTAGCACCACATCTTAATGCAGTAGCAATATTTTCTTCTTGTTTTACTCCTTTCTGCATGTTTAGGTGCCTGCATTGCTCTACATTGCTCTGTTTAGTTGACTGTCACTCTTAGCAGAGCAAAGATCTTCACTGTCTGCCCTTAGTCAAACCCAAGTCTATCTTATGACTTGAGGCAGTGGATGTGAAATTCTTTGGCCTCAGAACTGCATTGGCTGCATCCTGACTGCATGCCAGGACCCCTGTTCTTCTCGATAAGAAAATGTGGGAGTCATGAGCCCAATTTTGATGCTGGGAGGAGAGAGTACCTCAGGAAGAACCTCCACCCTGAACCTCACACATAACCTGGGGAGGTGGCCAAGCAGTATGAGTAGTTTGAGCCCTGGCAACAATAAGTCCCTTTTTCCCTTCTGCTGAAGGGTACCAACTGCCTGAAGCCAAACTGCCTCTTGAATTTTCCTATACAGAGGACTTAATGCGAAAATAGGAGAATGAGAATAAGAAATGAAAATGGAAAATAAGGATACAAGTGTCTGTGTACAGCTGTCTGAACAGAGCTGTACCTGTCATAGGAAATCTCAGTCCCAATGGATTGCATAAAGTTTACAGCAGAATTTGTTGTCTTTATTGTAGATTTCATTACTTTTTCCTTATGTTCCTACCACAAAAGATGGAAAAGTAATTATAAGATAAATTTGAAAGCGTATGTTAGCAATTTTGCCATACTGCTTTGATTTTGATGATTTATTCCTTTTAAATTTGCTTGATTCATTAAATTTACTTTTCTTTGGAGAACGTAAACTTTCATCAGTAAACTGTCTATAAGATAACAGAAGCTCTTCAGATAGCATATTTTTTATCAAGCTGCTATAGTTACTGACTATTCTGATGATAACTTAGTATCTTCAGAAGGTAAAACCTGTTTATATTCTGAAAATTTCAAGATGTTATTTTTTATTAAATTATATTGCAGATATGTTTGTTTATTAACAGTTGCTCAAAATTTTAAGTTTTTTAAATTATTATGCTTATTTTAAAAATAAATATTTGTAATTAACATGTCCAGATTTCAGTGTACATATAAACATGTCCAATTTTCAGTAAATATATGAGCTTTTGTTTTAAAAAATACTTTCTGCTCCTGGGTTCTCTCTTAAAAAGCAATTTTCTTCATTATATGGTATTTTTCATTGCAATTACTTTTGAATTAAAAATATATTTCAGGTAGGACCCATGTTGGCTGACCTGAAAATCAGGGGAAAGTTTGTGGTTTTGCGTTGACTTTTTTTCCTCTTTTTTTTTTGCAACATTCACAGTGATTTCCACTCATAAAGTGTCACATCAACAATACAGGATGGTGTCTTTTTTCCATCATTTGGAAAATAATCTGTGATTAGAATCATATTCAATTAGCAGTTATTTTACTAGCTAATTATGTAGAGTGTTCTTAAATAACAAACTATTCAGAAAAATCACATGCTTTTTCTGGAATTCTAAACTTGTTTCACTGTGAAAAGTAAGTCTTGAACTCTAACATTTCTTTTTCCTTTGTTTGTTTTCTATCTATTTCTTTCTTCCTCCTTCCGTTATTTTTTATTGACAGGCATAAGCAACTTTGGCTAAGGAACAGCTATTGAAAGTGAAGACAAATACAAAAAAACCCTTATTAGACTTAAACTATAAACCGTCTCATTCTGCCCCTGATCTGTGATCCCTTTTCCTTTAGCCTGCTGTGTTTCTCTGAATGTATTCATTTTTGGAACAGTTAATTACCATACCAGATTCTCATTTAAAATGTAAGAGCTTTCAAACAAAATGAGTTCCATCTTCAGACATCAGAAGCAAAGAGCATCTGGATAGCAGAGCCAAGCAAGAGATATACAGCAGCAGCACAATCCTGGCCACAGTTTTTTGAGAAAAACTACTTGATTATTCTCTCCTGTGTCCAATCTAAGTACTCCAGCTCTATTGTGTCTTACGCTGTGGATGTGTGACATAGTGCAAAGGTTGACACAATGCTGGGAAAGCAGA
>JASSUY010023398.1:0-11272 GCA_032466535.1 Forpus xanthops
AAGCTGGGAGGAAGCAGAGACAGGACACCTGACCCAAACTGACCAAAGAGGTATTCCATACCACAGCATGTCATGTCAGGGATGTAAAACGGAGAGCAGAGACCTGGAAGGGTGAGGCTGCAATGCTTGTTTGGGCTGGGATAGGTGGTGAGCGACTGTATTCTTTCCTTGTGTCTGCCTTGTCATTATTACTATTGGTGGTAGCAGTAGTGATTTTTGTTATACCTTAGTTGCTAAACTGTTCTTATCTCAACCTGCGGGAGTTGCATTCTTTTAATTCTCCTTCTCATCCCTCCAGGAGCAGGGGAAAGAAAGAGGGAGGAGTGAGTGAGCAAAACTGGGTAGCTAAGAGGCTTAAACCACAACACTGTGTCGGGTTTGTTTTGAAATAAATTGTCCTTTTTCAGTATGTTGTTGGCAGATTTAAGTAACTCTCAGCAAACCAGCGAGACACAGGTTTTCTCTGCAGAGGTCCTGATGCTCAGACTTGGTGGCATACTGAACACCTAGCTGTGGTATTATATTGCTTTTGAAGACTACTTCAAAGTAATGAGCTAAATAACCAGTAAGAGATTCTCCTAAATAAAGGTACAGCACTTGCTGCCTCCAGTCTTCTGGAAGAGCAGTTGTTTTCATGCAGTTTAAAATCTTAGTTTCCTCACAACTTACTTGCCTTGTGGGTCTGGTAAATTGTTTTTGTTTCCTGTATAGGCAATTCAAAATCAGGGACCTACTCCTCTGTGTTACAAAACCAACCAACCAAAGACAGACAACAACAAGTAGGTTTGAGATTAGTAATCCTCTGATGGTCTGAGCAAAGAAAACTGATGCAGGAAAATAACTTAGCTCTCTAATCATCTGCCTCAGCTTTTCTAATTGCTTTCTTTAGGCCTTTCTGATCTATCACAGCTACCAACTGTTGTGCGAGCCTTCTTCTTCTGTTGGCCTTACTGGTTTGTTTTTTCACTAGCTCTCGGCTTCTGATAAATCCTCCTATTCATGCTCCAGCTTCCTGTTTCTGATATGCAGAGCACATGTCAGAACAAGTGGCCTAACTAGAGATGAAATATAACAAGAGGAGCTGTAAGAAGTGAGAGAGGAGAAGTACAAACACTGATTCAGTATGAGTGTTAGGATGTTAAAATTGAGATTCTAGAGATTCAGTTGTCATGCAAATGAATCTGAATTTTGTTGTTGTTGTTAATATAACATTTTCCAGGTTGCAAAAGACTTGGTGAACACATGGCTGTTCCTCATTAGTGGTGGCTGTCACTAAAATTAATATGTTGCTGAGTGTTCAGTTTCTGGGAAACGTGGTTGAAACATGAGCAGCCTACTCGACGCACAGCTCCGAGTCAGATGTTTTCAGAGGGGATGTTCCCCATTATGTAATGACAGAGAACCATATGGAACACGTTACAAATCAAAATACTGATGGATGAAGTGCCTGTGGTCAGCTTTCTACAGAAATGAGAATTTTGAATGTATTATCACGTCAGCGTGAAACTGATTTTGCATACAATCACATTCTGGTTTCATTCCTTTTTCATTTCACAGACTTACCCATGCTGTTCCAGATGATGCTTATAGCAAGCAGAACCTCAGATGAAGGAAATAAAGCATCAGGCTTGAGCTCTGAATTTTCATTGATTTAGCCCAGTTCACAGAAGCCAAATAGGTCTGAGTTTGCTCACACAGCTGGTAGGCTATAAAAACTCTTCCTCTCCTTAGTAAACTTCTCCCCTGCTTACTAAGAGCTGGGAGAGTAGACATGCTGGAGCATGCTGGTATCAGGGAGGGAGAACTGGGGTCACCTGGTAATGCAGGTTGGCACCAGTGAAGGTTTGAATTTATCAGACTCCACTTTGAATTTATCAGCTTTGAACTTATCAAAGTTCTACTTTGGCTTTCCAAAAATACATGCTTTTCTTTTCACACTTGGCTTATTTAGAGAGGTTCATTAAGGAAAGCAAATTGATTCATGCTCACTTCACGGTGAGATTGCTTGATTTGTTTGCATTCAAGTTACTTATTATTGTTTCAGCTATGGTAACCTCTTCTGTTTTACACAGAAAGCAAACAGGGCTGGTCACACAAAATGTGTATAGCTATTCACTAAGTACACAGGTTGCAGGTGAATGCATGTCTGAGTCATAGCACGTTTGAATAAAAGTCTATAGTCAAATGGTATATTTAGAAACTTAGGTCAAAGTATCCAGCTCTTTTTTTTGCAAAAGTTACATTCTTAAATTGTGCTTCATTAAAAGCCTGAACAAGAATAGACAGACAAATGTTCAGCACAGTGTTATGAGCATGTAAGTATTTCTGTTTCTGAGATCCCAGTGTGAGATTATTACAGTGCTAGGGCACATCAGCTGTGAGAGCCAGGTCTTGCTTTTGCCTTCACTAATGCAAATACACTCAAGTGAACAAAATTGCTTGGTTTGCATTAGCACAGCTGAGGCTACAGTTTGGCCCAGGACCTATAATCAAAGGGAAGTAAAATTGTCTACTAATGCGTGGAAAGGTGAACAGTGTTTAAAACTGAAAATGAGGAGAGACAAACATGAGGCATTCGGTTAAAGCCCATGGATAAATTCTAGAGTCTAATATTTCATAATCTTTTTTTCAGATTATTCAGAATTATTCAGAATGCACAATCCTTTGCTGAATTAATTTATAACTAAAGCTTTGAGGCTTGTAGCAGGAACCAGAACTGTCCCCTCCCTTCTTCAATACAGTGAGGGAGGTTTTTTGTTTGTTTTTCTTCTTTTTCAAAGAAGTAGCTCTGACAAACTGTTTTCCAGGGATCTGATTTCTGCCCTTCAGACTTCTATAGGTGTTCTTGAAAACACAGAAAAAATGTACCTTGCTGGTAAGCTATGTGATGTTTTCACTTTATGTTTATTTATGCAGAAATCTATATAGATATGTATGCAAACAGCAGTGTTTAAATGCTTTATTAATTCAAAGGCTAATGAATGTAAAACAAAATGAGGAAACAATGTAAAAGCAGCTGTTGAAGGATATCAGATTTTAAGCTATCTGTAACCTTCATAATAACTTCAGTGCTCCTCCTCTGTTATTAAATATATAATGAAGACATAACGATAGTAATGGTTAGTAACTATTCGAGATTCTACCACCTTTCAGCTATTTAAATCAGTCTTTGATAGAGATGGCTGGTAATTGGCAACAGTTAACAAGCTTTTTATGGGGCTGAAGGTCTTCTTGGCAGGAGGAATGCTGAGAGAGCTGCAACCATCATTCAGCTCACCTTTCTCATGCACAGTCTTCTAGACAGACACTACAGACCCTACCAGTCTTCATGGCTCTTTATCCCAGAATCATGAGCTCTGCTGTTGCAATTACACTTTAGTCACTATCTGGAAATGCAAGTTTGTGCTTAGTTGAAGCACAGATCAGACTCACTGAGCTGATGCCTGGCATTAACTCCAGATTCCATGTAATCCTGGGAGTCTTGCAGGATCAAATACCCCAGAGTCCTCACTGCAACTGCTCCCCCAGCATAACATAAGCGATAGAAATGATCCTTATCTGGATAGCAGAGCTGCTCAGATAAAAAAAGAGCAATGCTGACATAATTTTCTCAGATATTCTTGTGCATCTCCAGGAGAACTGCCAGTGTAAGACATTTCCATAGTACACTGGCCTGGAATAGGTGACTGTGGCTTTGGTGCCAGGCAGATTAGTACTGTACTGGGTGCCTACTACTAGCACAGGCACACAAGCTCATTTCTAACAGTGTAGCCATAAGGTAAGTTTTGTGAATTCTATACTTATGCTATGGCATAAAGCAAGAGTTTGATTCCATGGCTCTTAAAGCTGCTCCAAGCCAGGGCTGAGCAGGCTTGCTCTCCAGGCCCCTAGTCATGCATTTGATCTGCTCTCCTGAGCAGGAGCTAAAACTGAGGTTCAAGTGTTGTAAACAAATTTAAAGAGATCAAATCAGTTACCTGAAGGCTGAAGTCACCTCTTTCCAGTGCTAGGCACAATCAAACTGATAGACTGTAAAAAAAACTTAGGTTTTCCCTAAAAAAAGGAAATTCCCCTTTGTCTCTCCACTTAAAGTTTCTAACCTTCTAGTAAGATCTAAATCAGGAAATTAAGACTTCATATATTATTGATTTTTTTTCAGGACTCCGTTTATTCTTATATACATGAAGAAAACAGCATAGTTTTGTCTCAGATATAGTGCTTACACAGCACTATATGTATTGCTATAGCTGTTACCATTTTTCCAGAAATATGGGTTATAGAGAGAGAAGAGTTGCCAACATAATCAGCATTATTACAGAACTCTATTTCCTTTCATTATTTTATCTTCAGAATGGCTTGTTTCAAGTCTGCTTTTTTTTAACTTGCTAATTCTTATACATTTCATGAGCCTTAAAAATAATATTTTCAAAATGCTAAAGTAACTGAAGACCATCTCTCTTTCTCAGACATGATCTGATGCTTACAAATGGGCCTGGAAATGTTATTACCTGCCAAAATTCAAGTGAAACTTAGATATAGACATCTAAGACTTCTGAGACTTTTGGTCTCCTAGAAAAGACCTGGCACTAGTACAAACATTTAGGTTACTGGTATGTATTTTTATTGAAAGACATCCCAATATGAACACATTTGTAGATATAAAGACATTCTATGTTGCTGTTTTCCTATACTGTCATTTCCTTTCTAGATTGAAATAGGTGATACTGCGAAGAGTACTGTTGTAACTGCGCCAGTATTAAATGTTGTATTAACTTCATCTGACATCTTGTTGAAAGTTGTGACATAGGCTCCTAAGTGTAATTCTGCTTTAAAACCAACATTTAAGGTCTAATTCCACAAAATTTGGAATGTTTCTTTTTGGATTGGGCTTTTTGTCTGTTTGGTTCTCTTGAAGGTTTTTGCATTTGGATTTCTGCTACCAAATCAGATCAGGATTCTGACTTAGGTATTATTATTTCTATCTCATAATAATGATATGACAAGGATTAGGAAGAGTAGGAATGCGCTTTGAAGATTTTAGAGCAGAAGTAGCTCCCACCAGAAATGAGTCTATGCGAATCTTGTACTTTTTTCATGGGGCCTATTTTGAGCTTCCTCAGAATTTTTGAGGTAGTCATCTGAGAACTAAAGAGCATGGCTGCCTCTAAAGCAAACAAGCACTATTATATGTGGTGTGCAGATCAGATTGGGTATGTGTTCTAAGAATGTGCAGATTTAAATCAGTTTTATTTAGTCACAGAACAGTTCCTTGTACATAGCACCACATGTGACTCAACCTCAATGTTGCAAAACCATTAACCAAAGAGATTGAACACACAGATGATTCTTCTTGGCCTTACAAGAATGCCAGTAACGTGTCTACCACTGCCAATTATTCTTTTTCAAAGCTCACATTAGTCATCTATAGGAAAATAATAATAATAACAAAAATCAAACTTAGAGACGGGGATGTTGCGCAGGTCAGTGTCAAAAGCACTGCACAAGTACAGGTAGATGAAATCAGTTATTCTTCCCTTATACACCAATGCTGTAGTCCTGTCATAGAAGGCCACCAGATTTGTCTGACATGATTTGCTACTAGTGAAGCCATTTGGCTGTTGCCAAACATCTCATTATTTTCCATATGCCTTAGCACAGTTTCCAGGAGAATCTGCTCCATGATGTTGTGAGGCACAGGGGTGGGGCTGACTGATCAGTAGGCCCCTGGGTCTTCCCTTTTTCCCCATTTTAAAAATGGGGCTATATTTCTCCTTTTCCACTCAGTGGGAACTTCACTGGACTGTCACAACTTCTGAAATATGATGGATACTAGCTTAGCCAATTCATCCGTTGGTTCCCTTGGGACCCATGGATGTATCTAATCAGGTCCTATGGACTTGTGCGCATTTAGGATTTTAGACGGTCTCAAACCTGGTCTTCTACAGTGAGCAGTTCTTCATCCTCCAAGTCCCTGACTTTGTCTTATGTGACCTGGGTAATGTGACTGGAGCTCTTGCCAGTGAAAACTCGGCAAAAATGTCATGGAATACTTCAGCATTCAGCATGGCCCAAGTAATCAGATCTCCTGTTTCTTTCCAGAGAGTGCCCATATTTTCCCTTGTCTTCCTTTTATCACTGACATACTTGTTGCCTTTGATATCCCTGGCCAAACTTAATTCTGTCAGAACTTCAGTTTTCTAACCTGATCTCTGGTTGCTAAGACAATTTCTCTGTGTTCCTTACAGGATACCTGTCCTTGCTACCACCCTCTGTAGGCTTCCTTTTTTGTGTCTGAAGTTGTCTAGAAGCTCCTTGCCAATCCAACCAGGCCTTCTGGCATTTTTGCCTGACTTCCTCTTTGTTGGGATGCATCACTCCTGAGCTTGGAGGAGTTGATCTCTGAATATTAACCAGCTTTCTTGGGTTCCCTAACCCTAACCTCTTCCCTGAAGGGCTTTATTGCATGGTACTCTAACAAGCAGATCCCTCAAGAGGCCAAAGTCTGCTCTTCTGAAGTCAAAGGTAGCAAGCTTGTGATGTTCCTTTCTCATCACCCTAAGAATCTTGAACTCTACAGTTTCATGGACACGGCATGTGAGCCTGCCCTCCAGCTTTACAGTCCCCATCAGTCCCTCCCTGTTGGTCAGAGCAAGGTCCAGCATAGTACATGTTCTTATTGTCTCCTCTATTACTTGGAGAAAGAGATTATCATCAGCACATTCGAGGAACCTCCTGGATTGCTTATGCCCTACTGTGGTGTCCCTCCAACAGATAGTGGGGTGGTTGAAGTCCTCCTCCATCAGGATCAGGGCTTGTCAGTGTGAGGCTGCTTTTGTCTCTCTGTAGGAGTCCTCAACAGATTGGGTTCCCTATAGCAGATTCCCCACTATAATGTTACCTGTTCTTGCCTTCCCTTTAATCATGAGCCATAAACTCTCAGTTGGTTCCTTATCTGTCCCTGGGAGAGTGCACTCCAGTTGGCTGCTGACACAGGGAGTGACACCCTCTCCTCATTTCCCCTGCTTGTCCTTCCTGAAGAGCCTATATCCCTCTATTTCAAGACTCAAGTCATAGGAACCACCCCACCACGTCTCTGAGAAGCTAATAAGAACAGCACCCTAAAGGCATGTGCATGTCTCTAGCTCTTGTTTATTCCCTGTGCCATGTGTGTTTGCATAGAGGCATTTCAGGGGGGGCTTGGATGAGGCTGATTTATTGGCTGGAGTGTCAAGAATTCCTTTGTGCTGTACTAAGCCACAATGAGTAGCACCTAAGTATTAGAGCTGCTGGGTTGCATATGCAACTCCAGGACTCCTCCCATCAGAGCACCACAGCTGGGCGATTACATCTGGCCATCAGGGAGCAATTTTGGGTCTCCTGATTCAGCACAAAAAATGGACCCGTGCTTCCATACGGTCGTCACAGTGTCAGCCAGCCTGTATCATGTTGATCTGCAGTCTCTGTCCTATTACAATATTGATTATGTTACGTTAATCATTATTGCTTTTCAGGGGGCCATGAAATTCCCACCACCTTTTGCTTTTCTGGAATAATGTGGAGCACCTGTCCCCTCAGATAATAGTCAGCCCCCTTCTTTTTCTGACTTCTCATCTTTATGGAGCAAAGCCACCTTTGCTAGAAGGGCCAGCAGTTGTTGCAGACCCCATCATGCATTGTGAAGTTTTACTTTTTATCTCTCTGATATTTTTTGCTGAATTGTCTGATTTCTGAAAGGCATCAAAGACAAAAGCAGAACGTAAAGCAAAGGTAGAACCTCTTTCTTTTTCCTGGAGTGGCTCAGGTCCCAAGCGATCTGGAGCAAGAGGGACTTTCTAAGTTCCACAGCAAGAGTATGTTTTTCTGTAGATGTTCTCTCATTTTCCCTTGTTTTCAAGCATACATCTGACACAAATTAATCTGCAGGGTTTATAGTCATTTCCCATCCGCTGGTGGGGTAAATTAGACTTGCTGATGTTGTTTTGGCCTAACCCTGAAGCAGCATGAAAAGAATGGCCCAGAGGGAGAGCAAAAATGTTCTCCTTGGCTCTTTTTCTATGTACTCTCTTGCTCATTCAACAAAAAAATGAGTTCAGTTGGCTTGAAAGGCACTGGGAGATTGAAAATCCCTCTGTAGTACCTTAAAGAACCAAAATTACTTAATTAATGTGGAGGCCATTATGTGTGGTTACCATATGAATGAGTAAGTGGACTGCCTGAGTTACAGAGCAGGAAAGAGGAAAGGATATCTGAGGTCAGCCTTGTCAGCGTAAAGGAATCCTAAATAATAAGGACATTGGTTTAAGACTGGAGGAATAATTTGAAAGAGAGTCCTGACAGTGAGATTAATTGAAGCATGGGAGAATATTAGTGGAGATTAGCAGTGCTGTGAAGGAAGCCAGAGCAGGCTGCCAATTGCCCCTAAGCACAGGCAGCTTTAGCTGGGCTGCTGCAGACAGGAATTAGACAAACACTGCTGCAGTTTGACGAAAAAGTATTTTCTTGAGAAAAGTTAAAAAGGTTCTCTTCTATCCCCCCCCCCCCCCTTCACTGACTTCTGAAAGTGAGCACACTCTTTTTTCTGTATGGACTTATGACAGAAGTAGAAAAAACAGAGTCAGGGTTTTAAAAGCGCTCTGGTGCTCTCAGTGTAAATGCAAGATTCACTTAGCACATGGTTGTCATCACACACATACTGCTTTGGATGAGAAGAGGATAAAGCCTAGCAATTAATGGCTGGGTTTAGAGTTGAAGCCTGTGAAGAAACCAAGGAAATGTATTTGGTGACCTATAGGATGAAAGGAATCTATACTGGTTTGCTGAAAACTAGATTATCTTTCTGAAATAGGAATATTGACAGTGATCTAAACTTCACAGAGTTCTTTGAGGCTATTTCAAGACTTGTTCTCCTTGGAGTCTTATTAGCCATAATTTCCAGAAAGTAATACCTGCAATAGAACAGGCTTCCATATGACAACAAACAGCTGTAGGAAGTAAGATTTTGGAAGATGCTGGCTACACCATCTTTCTAGGCTTTGGTTTCATTTGCTGTCTTGTTAAAACAGCATTCACACGTGTTTTGCAGCAACAGTCCTGACTCCTAGATAAGGATTCCTTGCACTTATTTTTCCTACCAGCTAGAAACAGAATTATTAGTGAAAAAAAGCAGAGAAAGTGAATCATCTCTCTGAAAATACTTCTACTGTATGCAAGTTTTCCAGAAGATAATGGACTAGATCTCGAGTAACTTCTGCAAAACCATCCACAGAAGGCCAAGGTGAGACTTCTCATAGCCCATAGGAAGTCAGGGGTCATATTTAGACCATGTCCTTCAGTTATAAGTAATGATCTCAATTGACTGGATTGGTAGCACCTAACAGCCTTTGAGAACAGTCATTGCTTTGGTGTTAAATGTTGCCATGCTGTGACACCCAATAGCTGGCTGTGTGGGCACAACCTGTCTTTGGGAAGTTGCACTGTGACCTTCTCTTCATCTTTATTCCTAGAGATTGTAGGTAATCCTTATTGTATAGCTGTAAATCTCAGCCACTGGTGCAGCTCCTGTGGTGCCAAGGGAATGTACGTGCCCAAATCCCCCCTGAGGAATGTTCTGACGTCCTTAAGCTGCCCTGTGAAGAGGCATGCTTAGAATTTCACTGGTGTTATGTGCCTAAAACATCCAGGTACTTCTGGGAAGAAGGTGGGGCTACATCCCTGACTGTTAATAATCCTCATGATTTTCAAGTAACACCAAAGCTGGAGTCTGGCTGATGTGTTAAATTGGAGTGAATCAGTGAAATCTACACAAATGGTGCCTCATTGCATAAACTGTGTTTCAGAAGCAGATTGGATGACATTTTCCAATGTTCCCTCTGTAGCAATTGTTTCATTTCTCTGCAGAAGAACAATTTAAGTAATTGAATTTTCCCTCAGGATAGGAAAAAATTACCCCCCTCTGAAACCTTTTTTTTTTTTTTTATTTTCCCTTCTATTAATTTAATTGAAACCAAAATTGTTTGAAATACGAAACACCATTGGAGGTCTCCCATTACTGAGGCTGGAGCTGTGTGGAAAATACTTTTCTAACCTGAAAAAATGTGTGTTTTCTTAAAAATTCTTATTCTGCTCTGAGTTAAAACCAGCCCCCTTTAAAGGCATGGGTATGAGTGCTTGTGTTTATGTATGGCTGTTAACATCATGAGAGTGAGGTGAAACCCCCCCAGAAGTTTCAATTTCAAAATACCTCCTTTTTCTTTTTGTTTGTTTGTTTGTTTTTTCCTGGCCAACAAATTAAAATACAGATTTTCTAAAGAAAAAGTGAATTGTTCTATGATTTCATTCCCTACTCAGGGCAGGCCTGCTCTAGCAGGACACTGCCTTTTGGCTGAGCACTCTGCAGGTTAATAGGAAGGCCATCAGAAGTCTTGAAATTAGTGGGAACCAGGATGGAGCATGGCCCCACAAGTACTTGGCCAGACTGGTTTCAAAACATACTTACAGCCTGGCTGAGCAGGAACTGAATTAGCTTTGGAAAGCAATGTTGCTTTAGGAAACTGATGACTCACTAGTCACCCACTCTGGAGCTGTTATGCAGGGATTCACTGGCAGCTTTACAAACTAGTCCTGACTAATATGTTCCACCCAATCTGATGGAGTGAACACAAGTGGCTTAGGAACTACCTGTTGTGACGAAGATGAAGCCAGTCCCTGCTGGCACGTGAATCTGAGCACAGCGGAATTGAGTCAGGAAGCCCTTCAGACAGAACTCCCCACTAAATGTGTGTTTCTGCATGTTAATTCTTATGACATAAAAAAGAAAATCACACCATATAAATGAGAAACAAAGATAAAGCCAGGATGGTTTGGGGCCTTCTGGGCTTTTTTGGGGGGAATTGGTTGGGTTTTTACTTAACTCTAGAGCTAGAAAAGCTGACAGAGGAAGTGCATACCCTCTAAACAGTCTGCATTGCTTCTGGTAACAATAACGTATGTTATGCTCCTGCTAATTCTGAATTGACCATGGAGTTACTCAACATAACTCCCTGCACTGCAGCACTGATTGCTCAACATATGGCCTAAACAGAGCTTGCAGCTTTGTGACTTTCGGTTAACATAATGTATAATGACCAAATTTTGCCAAGTATTAATCTAATCAGTGCTGGAAGACATGTTTAGTTAAAAATGCTATTTCTACCAAACAACCGTATCCTGGGCTGCATCAAAAGGAGTGTGACCAGCAGAATGAGGGAGGTGATCCTGCCCCTCTACTCTGCTC
>JASSUY010023400.1:0-16621 GCA_032466535.1 Forpus xanthops
AAGGCTGCTATGAGGTCTCCACACAGCCTTCTCTTCTCCAGGCTGAATAGCCCCAACTTTCTCATCCTGTCTTCATATGGGAGGTGTTCCAGTCCCCTGATCATCCTAATGGCCCTCCTCTGGACTAGTTCCAACAGTTCCATGTCCTTTTTATGTTGAGGACACCAGAACTGCACACAGTATTCCGAGTGAGGTCTCACGAGAGAAGAGTAGAGGGGCAGGATCACCTCCCTCATTCTGCTGGTCACGCTGCTTTTGATGCAGTCCAGGATGCGTTTGGCTTTCTGGACTGCAAGAGCACACTGCCAGCTCATGTTCATTCTCTCATCAACCAACACCCCCAAGTCCTTCTCCTCAGGGCTGTTCTGAATCTCGTCTCTGCCCAGCCTGTAGCTGTATCTGGGATTGCTCAGACCCAGGTGTAGGACCTTGCACTTGTCACGATTTAACTTCATGAGGTTGCCATCAGCCCCCCTCACAAGCATGTCAAGGTCCCTCTGGATGGCATTCCTTCCCTCCAACATATCAACCGAACCACTTGCTGAGGGTGCACTCAGTCCCACTGTCCTTGTCACTGACAAAGATGTTGAACAAGACCGGTCCCAACATGGATCCCTGAGGGACACCACTTGTTACTGGTCTCCAGCTGGACATTGAGCCATTGAGCACAGCTCTTTGTGTGTGGCCATCCGGCCAGTTCTTTATCCACCGTGTGGTTCACCTATCAAATTGATGTCTCTCCAACTTAGAGACAAGGGTGTTGTGATGGACAGTGTGGAATGCTTTGCACAAGTCCAGGTTGATGACATCAACTTCTCTACTCCTGTCCATCAGTTCCGTAGCCCCATCATAGAAGGCCACCAAATTGGTCAGGCAGGATTTCCCCCTACTGAAGCCATGCTGGCTGTCACCAAGCACCTTGTTGTTTTTCATGTGCCTCAGCATGCCTTCCAGGAGAATCTGCTCCAAGATTTTGCCAGGCACAGAGGTGAGGCTGACTGGTCTGTAGTTCCTTGGCTCATCCTTTTTCCCCTTTTTGAAAACGGGGGTTATATTTCTCTTTTTCCTGTTGTTGGGTATCTTAGTGGCTTAGCAACATCATCTGCCAGCTCCTTCAGGACCCATGGATGGACTTCATCAGGTCCCATGGACTTGTATACGTTCAGGTTCCTAAGATGGTCTCGGACCAGATCCTCTCCTGCCATGGAACCAAGGTCTTCATTCTCACTGTCCCTGCATCTTCCTTCCAGGGCCAGTCTAAACACTCCAAGCCATAACTATAAACACTGGTGTTATCAGCACTGTTCCCAAGCCAAAAATCCAAAACACAGTGCTCACCAGCTACTACTTAAAGAAAAATGACTGCTGCTCCTGAACCCATGACATGTGGTCAGAGCATTTGCCAGTGAAGACTGAGGCAATGAAATCATTAAGAACCTCAGCCTTCTCCAAATCCAGGGTAGCCAGTTCTCCTGATAGCTTCTGGAAAGGGCCCACGTTGTCCCTACCTGTCTTATTTGCAATGTACCTGTAGAATCCCTTCCTGTTACCTTTCACATCCCTAGCCAAGTTTAATTCTAAGTGGACCTTAGCTTTCCTAACCTGGTCCCTAGCTTCCCGGAGAACATCCCTGTATTCTTCCCAGGCCACCCGTCCTTGCTTCTACCTTTTATAAGCCTCTTTGTTCCTTCAAATTTTTCTCAGCAACTCCTTTTCCATCCAAGGAGGTCTCCTGGCTTTCTTACAGTACTTCCTTCTAGTAGAGATTTATCGCTCCTGAGCTTGCAGCAGGTGATCCTTGAATATCAACTGGCTGCCCCTGGAGTTTAATTTCACTATTAATTTGGTAGGATTTGTTTTCTGAATCTGAGTATCTGGATTTCTACCTGCCCTTTCTGGCTAAATCTCAACTTCAGTGGTATGTAAATATTCAAATATATTTCTGGACTAGGGCCATCTATGTGTAATTCTGCTGTAAAGTGCAAAATCACAGGGAATAGGTTATCTTGAACATTCTTCTGTTAATTGCCTATTTAATGATTCCCTGAAACATATAAGAGAACTAAAACATGCTTGAATACATTTAAATTAAGTCAAAATCTTTCATCTGTCTTTATCTAGGTGCTCTTCAGCATAATTTACTCCTCAACCTTGTACTTTACAAGCATTGTAGAAACACCATACTAAGGAGTAAATGGATAATCTGTGTAAAAAATAATTATAGGGTTTTTTTGCACTGCATTTGAAATGTCCCCCTTGATTTATTTCTCCTTTAGCACTACTGTAGATGGAGATAGAAGTGAAATGTAATGGAAAGGAATGTATTATAAGAGGTACTAGTCCCTCAAAGGCTTCTGTTCAGCACTGGTGAAGGAGGAAGTTGGTCAAGTACAAACAATGTGGCTTCTATTACATTCGCTCAGCAATAATAAACCTTTGTACTTTAACAAGATTTTCTTGTTTGCTTTTTAAAAGGACACAGTCAGGGATATAAAGCCTTATACTTTCTTTGCAGTAATATGGGATTGACTTACACCAAGAGTCTCAAGACAAAAATAAGCTGATTTATGTAAAAATCCTAGAAGTCTACAGAGACACATATTTCTGGGTTGAAAAGAAAAGTGGCTAATCAGGTGTTAGATACCTGCCCCTAGTTAGCCTTGCATATTTCAGAAGGGGCTGCTTTTAAAGTTAGTCTGTGCTGCTTGATGTAATATCTGACCTTTATCAGAACTCCATGCAACTTGAACTTCTATGGAACAAAGTGACTCTTTAAAACTTTGGATTATTGCAATTGTGTTTGTTTTATTAGTCGTCAGTTTTATTGTTTACTTTTCTTAGATGCAAATATCTTAATATTTGCATTCCAGAAAACTCTCAGTTAATGTGCTTATTTTAATCTCTCCCTACCAGAAAGAAGCAATTCTGTGAATATGATTTTCATAATTCTGAAAAATCCAAAAATGGCTTTTCTTTCTAATATACTTTATAATTTCTGGATTCTTTTCCAGGTATTAAAATTGTCAGGTTTTGATAATGCCTTAATTAATTATCAGTTGAAATAGGTAATTCTCTCCATTATTTTAACTTGGACTCTATTTCTAGCTAGATAGATAAATGATTCTTGGCTTAACTGCGCTCGTCTTCCGAAAATGTGATAGACCAATGTCTTTTTCATTCAGATCAATAAAGATCGATTGATTTTACTTTTAGCAAGGGTTTGATATAATTCAACAGGCCTTATAAATGTAATTTAGCCAAAATGGTATAGCACTTAGATTCTAGGTTAAACAAAGAGTGTATCTTTAAAGGTTTCTGCTGAGCTATTTTCATAAAAAAAAAAAAAAAAAAAAAAAAAAAAAAAAAAAAAAAAAAACAAAAAAAAAAAAACCACAGTTTTGCAGTTGAGGCCTTCCAACACTTCATTTATTTAAGTATTTAAGTAGGCAAAAGTAGGAATAATAATGGCTTTGTAATACCCTGTTTTCAATACAGAAGAAAAACTTTTCATCCATTCATCTGTTCATAATCTTTATATCAATGTGCCACATATCACAAGTAGTGGATATCATGGGAGAAGTTGCAAAAATGTCACAGAAGAACCAAGTGGGTAAATACTAGTTTTATAAGAATTGTTCTGAAGATTCTGGATGTTAAAATTTTATGAAGGGACATGGACATGCATGTAAATTCCGTGTTCTAAAAGCTGTTTCAAAAGGTAAAGGATTAAAGGTCATCTCATCACCAGCAGGCTGATGACTTTCTGGTTTCATTTATTTATTGGTCCCTGGTATTTCAAAATAGAGAGGAGAAACTTTCAAGGATTCTGCTTATTTTGTTTAAAGGCACCCTGATATTTATAGTAGTTTTATAGGTACCCAATAAATTGTAAACCAGAAAAAAAATAAATATCTAGAATTAGAAAAAGATCTTCTATCATGGGTGTTCTGTTGAATGACACTTTCTGGAAATTGGGTAACTGTCTCTGAGCTATGTGAAAAACAGGAAGCTTGACTGATGGGTATTAATTAGCCTGGTAATTCCTGTCTTTTCAGTTCTTAAGGATTGTAATTTAGAAAAATTTAAATGGGTGGGTCAACCAGGAGAGATGTACACGCAATTGCTTGGTATTCTTCTAGCATACCAAATCCTGTGCACAGTTGGAAAGACACTACGCCAAATTCTAGATTGTTACATGTAGCTTTAGTGTTGCATTGTTACACATTCACTATATAGCAAAGAAGAAAGAATCTGAAAAATGTCAAGATGTTTGCAATCTGGAAACAGCAAAGAGTTTGGATGTTTTTTCCAGGAACATCTTTGGAGTAAAAAGCTAGCCTGTGCTTCTGACATGCATTGCTACTTTTCAGCTTCACCTGAGCCTGGGATAAAGGATTAATGATACTGAGTTTTTGGTGGATAAATGGGTTAATGATGGATAAGTCTAGAATCCAAAATAGAAGAAAGAGATAACCACTAGTAGCCTACTGGCAATAAAATTTCTGGGGCATGTAGTCTGAAAAGTAATGGTCTTGCCTGGAATGCAGCTGGCATATTTCTTGTGTAGTATCTCGCGTTATTGCTAAGTAGGAAGACATTTTCTCTATCCAAGGTGTTCCTAGTGTAAACTGAATTATAGCATATTGGATAAGTGAATAAAGTCACAGAAGCAAGCTACTCTGGCAGAGCTGTGTATGATGAATGCTGCTTATGGTGAACACTGCACAAGGCATCTCTACTTTCTGTATTTTTAAGCTCGAGAATTGTCAAGAATTACTGACAATCCCTATTTGCCTGTTGAATACGTGTATTGCTAGGCTGTTCAAGTTGTATTCCCAGGTGAGACAGATTAAATGGCAGACAAATTTGACATTCAGTAATTATACAATTCGCATAGTTTATCTTTTGATATTCAACATAATTAAGTCTCTTATGCCTGTGGCTACCAATATAGACTAATACTGTAAATAAAAGCAGATACATATGATGCTTTTTCTGGGCATCTTGTGGATGTCAGGACCAGCCCCTTTGGGACTCAAAAAACAGGCCTCAGGGTCATGAATCCAAATGACTTATTCTTCATTAAAACAGATAGTAACCATCTGGCCAAGGCAAACTTGGTTTGAAGAAAGAGCTGGGTTCTTAAAGGATGGGAAGCCAGAGCAGCTGGCCCTAAGTAATAGGAGCAAATAAGGAGACAAACAGTGTAAGTTAGTCACCTACATCAGTAGCAAAGCAGTCACTATGTGACTACTCACTCGTTTTAGCCGATCAGAAGTTGCAAGATTGGTTTTCCTAGTATCTAAATGTGCATCAGAAATATTCCCACATTCTTTAATCTTTTCTGCCAGGCTTCAAAGAGAGTAAAATCCTGGAAACTGGCTAAGATATTTTGGCATGGCATTAAGGAACTGTTTTGTAAGACTGAGAATGCCCTTCTTGTGTTTGATACCTAGGCCATACTGGTCCTCTGCAGTTTTTGGTCTCCTCCCTGTGTGTGTGTTTAACATGAGAAAGGTACCTAATTGAGAAGATTGCTGGCGTTCCTTCCAGTTCCGCAACCATCTTAAATTTGCAGAAGGATCCACAAATTTTATTGTTTCTTTTGTAAACAGATTATACTGAATTAGTGGTTAGCATTTTGTATGTTTTATTCTGTTTGCCCATTTTGTCCTGAGAATCTTGAATTGTGTTGCATGTTGCAAATAGCACAGCCACACTTTACTTGCTTTCATTGCTGGTGGCCAGAAACCTTCATTTGCTATTTGCCTTAGCAGGGAGAAAGAGACTGTGCAAGTGAACTACAAATCCTCCTTCAAACCTTCTAATGGCTTTTGATGAGGTATGATTTTCTGGTATAAGTACATTTCTTTTTTTTTCTCTAAAATGTGCTGTAATAGAGGTGGGTAGGTTTACGTGTGTGTGTGCATGTGTGTGTGTAGTCATTGCTCTTCTTTCAGCAGCCTAGCTCTGGGGCAGAACAGTACACAGTTCCCCAAAGTTCTCTTGGTTTGAACTAAGCATTAAATAAATGTTAGTAGAGTATTGTGCAAATCTGTAAACACTATTTCCTTTCATTATTATGTGCAAGATGGACAAGTACAGAATATTTCTATTTTGAGGTAGTACTAAGGAATGTTTACTTGCCTGTCACAAAAGGTCAAATTTAGCTGAGCCCTGAGGTGATCAGGGCAAAAGGAAAAAAGAACACTTCCTTCTTAGGGATTAGCAGAAGCTGTTCCATGAGCTTAAGGTCCGCTTCCTGTAGAGCAGAAGGCATCAATACCTTGATAGAAAACTCATTACCCTGCCTTTTTCTGTTTCCAGAAACCTTCCTTCAGATTTATGGAGCTGGGGTTCCATCTTACATGCTTCCAGTTTGCTGCTTTAATTCTTTTTTAGTTTTCTTCCATGAATGTGAGGGGCAGAATTGCCACCTAATCACAGCAGTAAGACTTGGTTTTATAAAACAGCTGGATTTTCATGACTGTGCTAAACAACCATAACAATACCTTCATGCAGCCCCCCACCTTGACCATTGTGTCCTGTTCCTTCTCTGCCTCCTGCATTTATTTGCAAGGAACAGAAATTCTAAAATCTTTGCAGAAATGGCTAAAAGCATGAGCAGAAGATCCACATAAAAAGTTTGAAGTGAGATACTTGAACTGTAGTCATCTGTGTATGCAAACTTTACCTGGTTATGTGAAGACTGGCTAAAAGCATAACGAGAAAAAAACCCTAAAAAAATTAGTGGCTGTGCCAAGGCATAAATTGAACCCCATTTCCATACTTCATACAGCTGTGTTTAAGTTTCAGCAGGTTCCCCTGCTCTGTATTGTTAATGGCCCCCACACAGTTCAAGTCTTTTTTGTCTTGTTCAAAAAAATACATAGTGCTCACTATGTTTGCTCTTTCCAGTGAGAGAAGTTTGACTGAACAGCTTAAATGATGTAAGTAAATTCCAGAATTCTTTCCAGAACCTTGCTGCTATTTTTCTTTAGGGCTTTTAGAGAGCATATTTTTTCTCAGCAGTGCTGGGAGGGTGGTGGTTGTATGTCTGAATACTGTCACTACCAATTGATGCAGGCCTGATGGATTTTCTGTGAAGACTTGAATAGGAAAAAATTTCATATTATGAGAAGAGACGTCTGAAAACAAATGTTAGATGCCTTCTTGGTCTGTATTGTCATCTTGATTTCCATAGTTACTTGAAAGTGGGCTAAAGACATTTGCAGAAGACTTGCCTGCAATCAGTTAAACAATAAAACTGGTTAGGGAGGTTGTGTGTTCTTGCCTGTCTGTGTGGTCTTCTGGTTTTCCCGGAGGCTCTCTAGATTAGGCACTTGCCGCTCTTCTGGAATAGCCTGCCAGGCTTTGCTGTTCCTGGCAGAGACATTTTTAAAGAGGCCGTGTTTCCAAATTTAGAACTATTGCTAAATAAGTCCCTTGCAGGTCCTTCTTTGAAAATGGATGGAACTTGTGATTGCTGTTGTTATTGCTGCTGTTTCTGAGCAGCACCATTTGTAAAGTTAGACCAGTAACATAAGGAAAAATTAAAGCATCCTAAAATAAAAATTTCTAGGACACATAGAACAAGTCAGAATTAGAGCAACAAGGTATGTGTTCCCTTCTGATTTTCCTGTTGAATATGTCTGTGTAAACACTTTGTTCATACAAGTATCAAAACATGTATAAACCTAGCATTTACTTTGTGGGTTGGTGCTGTTAATTTCCCCAAGTCCACATTTTCAAGTCTTCAAAATGTCAGGTGATTTGTACTTTCATCGTGCAGTATGACTGTATTTATTCTTGACATTGTTGTTTTTTTGTTGTTTTTTTTTTTTTAGAAGCCCATCCCCATGCAAATAAGGTTGTCATGTGCAAGTAATACATAGTTATGTAATGCAGCTGCGTTGCTAAAGGATTTAATTGCATGATAAATTTCCCAGGGTAACCTGATGGCTTACTTCACTGTAACAGCAGGCTTTATCTAAGACCTGTGTACTGTTTTCATGCTTAAAGAACTGTAACTCTGGACGGGTGGGAATGTAAAACTGTTCTGATAGAATCTTTTGTGCTTGGACAATTGTAATCCTTTGTAGGGTTGTGTGGTGAGAAGTTTTATCTTGAAAACTGGTTTTGAAAGCTGCGTTGTTAATGAAACTGCAAGTTCTATCAAACTGGATTACTGAAGTTTTTAGTTTCGAGTTTGTAATATACGTATCTTGTTTGTTACTAAAGAACATGCTCTTAAACAATACTGCAAGTGACTGGAAAGAATAGCTTAATTAAATGTAAATCTTTTAGGTAAGAATGCACATACAGAAAACAGACTTTTTTTAAAAATGATTTCTCCAGTTTATTGAACCTACTGGAAGCAAAAACTTGTTTTTCCTCCCCTCCCCAAGTAGTTTTCTGGTCTGCATCCCACTGCCATCTTCCTCTTTCTTTCTCCCCACCCCCAGCCCCTCCTCAAAAATCTATTTCCTTTCACATACTTACTCCTCTCTCTGCACCTACTACACATCTTAGAAAATTGTCTTATAGTATAGATTGATCATGCATAACTGGCAAGCACAATCTGAAATCAGTTGACGTACTGGTTAATAATACTGAACCAAGTCTTATTAACAACACGGCGACTTCTTACAAATTAGGAAATTGGTTTGTATGCCAAGCATCCTAATATTTGTTGTATTGTGCTAAACGAGCCTATATGGCATTGCTTAATGAATGAAAATACAATGAGCAACCACCCAACAAGTTGACGTGTGTGTTTGTCTTCAAATCCATAACGCTATGCTGTAGTACAAATATCAGTGTGGCTAAATGTGCTAGTTTTAAATTTTACTTCAGACTGAAAGAAATAGTTCAGTCGTGCAGTTGTCTTGAGTGCAATGCACTTATAAGGAACTTTAATGACTACTCATTGAACAGAGAAATGCATAATACGTTACTTAAAAGGCAGTATGCTTTTATTTTCGTTTTATATTTTGAAGAGTGAATTGCAAAAAGGAATATATTAACTACAAAAAAAGGGTGCCTCAGATCTACTGTTTCCATGTAATACAATAGTGCAACACTATAAGCAGATTTTTTAATTTGCTTTTAGAAGGGTCAGCAAAGTATTTCTTTATCATCACTCTTACCCTACTGAATGACTTCAGCTCTTTGTGCACATTCAAGGGAATAATCTCCTCACCCGAGTCATTGCAAGCATCCATTCTCAGTCATAGAATCGTAGAATAATCAGGGTTGGAAAGGACCTTAAGATCATCTAGTTCCAGCCCCCCTGCCATGGGTAGGGACACCTCGCACTAAACTGTGTCACCCAAGGCTCTGTCTAGCCCAGCCTTGAACGCTGCCAGTGATGGAGTATTCACAAGTTCCTTGGGCAACCCATTCCAATGCCTCACCACCCTCACAGAAAAAAACTTCCTCCTTATATCCAGTCTAAACTTCCCCTGTTTAAGTTTTAACCCATTACTCCTTATCCTATCACTGCAGTCCCTAATGAAAGTCCTTCCCCAGCATCCTTATAGGCTCCCTTCAGATACTGGAAGGCTGCTATGAGGTCCCCACGCAGCCTTCTCTCCTCCAGGCTGAGCAGCCCCAACTTTCTCATTCTGTCTTCATACGGGAGGTGATCCAGCTCCTCTAATCATCCTCGTGGCCTTTGTCTGGACTTTTTTCTAAAAGTTCCATGTCCTTCTTATGTTGAGGACACCAGAATTGTACACAGAACCTTTGTAGATGAATATTTCAATTTTTTTTTTATTAGCATGATTTTTTTGTATATTCTGTACTCATAGTGTTCTGAGTTCCTACATTTTAAACTCTGATTGACTTTTTAGCTACCTTGCTTTCATAAATAATATATGGATAGTTAAGTAGTTTTTTTTT
The DNA here is from genome assembly GCA_032466535.1 of Forpus xanthops. Classification (NCBI taxonomy): domain Eukaryota; kingdom Metazoa; phylum Chordata; class Aves; order Psittaciformes; family Psittacidae; genus Forpus; species Forpus xanthops. The sequence goes on from JASSUY010023400.1 coordinate 9,904, forward strand.
GTGTGTAGGAGTTATTGAATCCATAGCAACTGAACATGATATCCTTGGTCATGTTTTTCTTTTGATTTCTTTCTTTGGTTGGTTGAGTTTTTGTTTTGTTTTGTTTTTACTTTTATGCCACATGTGGTGAATATAACCAGCTGAATGCTTTTGAGTTTATCATGCCCCTCCCCATCCGATCTAAATTAAAACTGATCTCTGAAATTGAAGAGAGTGTTTCCTAGCCTTTTGTCTGCACTTGAGAGCAGTTTTGCTTGTTTGATTTCATTGGTTACATTTGAATCTTGCATATTACATACTTACTTTGTTTATACGTCTCCTTTTCCCTTTCTCAGGACCGCTTTTCTTCTTTACAAGAAACGTCTCCAGAAACTTCAAAGAACAGCAGTATCACAGTACCATTGTTTTTTGTAAATAATTAGCATTAAAAGTTGAGAAATCCCAAGAAAAACATTGTGTGAAAACAGTTTAAATGTAATACCAAAGTATTGATGAGGAAATAACCCAAACCAGCAATTGAGTTCCTGTAGATTCTAATATAGTGAATTACCTTTGCTTTCTTCCTTTTTTATGGTAAGTTGACATTTCTCCTTTAACTTTTCAGGCACAGGTACCTTTGGGCGTGTTCATCTGGTGAAGGAAAAAATGGCCAAACGTTACTTTGCACTGAAAGTAATGAGCATTCCTGATGTCATTCGACTGAAACAAGAGCAACATGTGCACAATGAAAAGTCAGTCTTGAAAGAAGTCAACCATCCCTTTTTGATCAGATTGTGAGTTTTTTTTTAAATTCTTTTTTTTTTTTAATTTGTGTAACTTATGTAGAAAGTGCAGGTAAAGTGTTCCAGAGCTTCATTGCAAGTTCTTATGTACTTAAAAAGCACCAAGCATTCAATTTCTGTTACATAATCTAGACTAAAGTAAACTTCAGACTAAATTATTTATTACAGAAGAATGAAGAATTTAAAATCAAGAGGCATAATTTAAACATTTAAGTAATGATTTATTATGAGCTTTACTCTGTCTGGTTTTCGTACTGCAGAAGATAATAAGTAAGAGGAAAATACTAATGAAGAAATGCTAGTATTGGCTCATCAAAATGACTTCTAGAATGATACTTGATGTCAGAACGATGAGAAAAAAAGTATTTCTACATATATATGTCCTAGATAAGGCTATAATTTCATGTAAATATCTGCTTTTTGAAACCTTGGGCAAATTTTTATTTTGCAGACTTTTGTTTTTAAAGTTGAAGTACTGCATCACTTCTTGGGCTTTGTGATTCCCATGTTTGAGGTTAAGTGATGGAAACTGTTGACAAACATGATTTAAATACATTTCATGAAGAGTACGTTTTTTAGGGGAATTACGGTGATTCCTTTATTAAGGAGGGAAGGCATCAGACTTTTACTGTTCAAAGCACCACAACAAAAATATGAGTCCATATCTATTAGTGGGATAGCTAATCCTCTGGGTAATTGCACAGTTAACTTCCATTTATATTTTCTTATGCATAGATTCAGAGCCATTGAGTAAAATTTGTTTTGCATTTACCTGATTTAATCAACTTTACATAAAATTAGACAAGATTAGTTTTAGTTAATCTCTAGCTGCAGGGAGTGCAACCTCTTCCCAGGGCTAAGAAACTGAGAAGAAAAAGGAAAAAGCAAAAGCATGGTAGTCATCTGGAAGATGGAAAGAGACCTGCAGAAGGAGGCTTTTACATTTGTGTGCTGTTGCTTTTTCCAGCATCATGTTAGTTTCTAGCCAGTGTTCATAAATCCTGTGTGGCGTAGTATCATTAAGGTGAGTTGCAGGGTATATGGAATTTCATATGCATGCAGGAAGGCAAGATGAAGGGGCTGAGTACATCTGTTTAAACTGGATGGAACAGGGGGAACAAATTTTTATATGCACATCCACGTATATCAAGTATGATATGTATATCATACATAAATTCTTTAAAAGAACAAAAAAAAAAAAATAAAACAATCCAAAAAACTACCTAAATCAACAAACAAGCAAAACCCTCAACCCCAGTATTTCTGTATGTCTGGAACAGTGCTGCAAGTATGGGAATAGAGAAGCAGGTGAGAAGAGAGATAGGGATGTTGAAGGTTCACATCTATACAGAAGTGACCAAAACTCCAAACTGATATATTTTTTTGGATTTCATTTGTGTTGTATTTCCACAGTGTCAGATATTAAAAATAACCAAAGGGCATGATCTGACTAGAAGCTCACTTGTGAGCAAGGCAAACATTCTTCATGTCTTCTAGCTCTTTGCATTTTCTGTTTATGTGTTCAATGAGATGCTGCATCATCTATGCTTGTGTAATTGTCAGTGTGAATTCCTTTGTTCCTTGGCAAAGGAGACTCAAAGCAACCTAGCTGTAATAAGTTGCAATATAAGTCATGTTAATGTTTGCATGCTTTAGGTTGAACAAGGATTGATGGCCAGTTATCACCATATCAACGTATGACAAATAAGACTTACTCTGGCTTTTTGTGTTGCGAACAAGTCCTTTTCAGCCATCTCCTCCCCTCCCTAATAGGTGTTTTTTCCCATTAATTCTTTGCTTCTAATTGATTAGCAAAAAGGGGAAAAATACCCTATCTGTTTCGATGCCTTTTAACTGTGTTATCTCCATGGTCTGTTTTTTGCATTTTCAATTAGAATCATCATCATAAACATGGATAGTATCTTCCTTTGGTTTCAAAACAATGAATATTTGTCAGTGCACCATAATAGTGGGGTTTTTTAGCACTTTATGGTAGAGAGTTTTAAAATAATACTTCACATAATTTATTTCTGGTGTATATCTTCCCTGTAACTTCCTACATTTAAAGACTTCTAGACAAGATTTTCTTTTTTTTTTCTTTTCCTGTTACTTTTGAGAAGTGCCTTTCCTGCATATAAGAAGGTCGTGGGTTTTGTGAGATACTGGTTATTTATCTACTTATTTTTTTACACTGTTTTTTGGAAATGCTTGCTTTGTACTTCTGCAACAACAGGTCGTTGGAGACTCTTAGATGCAGTTTTGTTGATATGTTTGAGTGATATATACACCTCTACAGGTGTAGCAGTTCATATTGTGCTGTAATTTTAACCTGTCTCTTTTATTTTAGTTTTTTTTTTTTCCAAGAGGACAAGAATTAACTGTGTCTTATAGTTCTGTAACATAAAATAGGTTATCTGTCTGTAAGAATTTACAATGGCATCTAAAGTTCATGTAGTGAAGCTGAATCATGATGTTGCATGGCATTGTTATTCCAGTCCCAGCTTCTGTAATATTTTTGGGTTTTGTAGTCAGATACCACTTAAAGCAATTCATATTGCAAATACTGAATTTTTATTATGCTGTTCTTTATTATTGCTATTTTTTATGTATGCCAAATAATGCATTAAATTTTCTGTGAGTAGACAAAAACTTTAAAAGTAGTTTTTGAAGAAATTAATTGCACTAAAACTCCTGTCTTTAATGGTCTGGGTTTTCTACTTTTGTCCTCTGTATTCTTTGCCAGATTTTGCCCTTTCTCTTCCCTGTACATGTTTGGGTTTTTTTGGTTCGTTTTCTTTTAATATGTGGTTTGCTTTGTTTTGACCATTCTGGCTCCTCTTTGTTTATTTTAGGTGCAGTTTTGCCTTACTACTTAAAATACATTTCAAGAGTGGTTTTTTACAGAGTCAGTAAAGATACCATGAACAACATCATCAATAGCCAGTTGATGATGTTGGTGGCTATGATAGGGAAGTAGTGTCATAAAAGCAAAAAGCTTGTGTTCTGCTTTCTTTATCCCCTTGAAGGAATGGGGGAGCTGTTCCTGACGTCTGGTTGTCTCATTTTTTTGGTTGCTTCAGTGCTAATATCAAGAAAACAAATATTACTGAACAGAAGTCACTCATGGGTTTTGGAGCTCAGTTTGCTCTGCTTATCGTTCTTGAGACTCTGTGCCTTGATTACGATCCAGCTAATGAAGAAAAAAAAAAAAAAAAAGACCAAAACAGAACAAATCCCCAAACAAAAAGATGCTTGATCTTTCCATTCTTAAAATACTGCAGAAACAGTTACTAGAAGCTAAAGTAACTTCTGTTCTTATATCAGTAAACTAGGTAGGGGTACACTGTTCTTTATCTGTTGACATAGTAGTAGTGATAGCTGTGTGTTTTAAAATGGTACAATATTCTTCCAAGATGTTACTAGATACTTATTTTCTTCTTAAATATTGAGTTACATTTGTGTGTATGGTGTATGAGTTGTTCAATGTGGATAGAAAGAAAAACAGCTTAATTTTGGGGAATGTGGGAAAGAAGATTCCTGTATTCTGTAATGAAGCATTTGAAAGCCACGTGGAATGATTTTCTTTCTTAATTAGCTGCTCTTTAATGCACTGTAGTAATGAGTACCACAATAGTAGTTGTTAAATTAAAGGTAATAGTCTGAGTAGTGGAAGATACTTATCATTAGGTTAATTTTTGAAATATAGAAAGGAATCTTGTTTTGAAATAATTTTTGCTTTTCTCTTGCTCCGGTTAAAGATTCTGTAGAAGGGCAGGCATTGCGATTTGATAGTTTAGTTGGGGTTGTATATTTCCATGGAGTTAGGGATAGGAGAGGGGAAGGAGAACTGCCTGGTGTCCTGGTTTTGAACTCACTGTCGTAAACATCTTTACAAAAGCTCTGCTTATGCACCATCACTTTGGCAATATTTGATAAAATAAAAGGTAAGGTGTGTAAGAATTGGCTGTTCTTAGTAGACTGGTAGTGTACCAAGTCAGTTACTAGGTGCTTAGCAGACCTGTTTCTGTATGATGCAGCAGAGTCTGTCACTTAGATTTTAATTTTTTAGCTTGTGCATCCTGAAATATCAGCTTTACTTTTCAGGTTAAGTCAGCTACTTGAATGTCTGTTACATAGATTCTTGGTGTTTTAATATTTGAGAACTAGGAAACCGATTATGTACATAGTTAGGACAGAGATAATTTTACAGAAGTATACTTCTAAAGCAAATTGTGGAAATAATTTGCTCAATAAAATAATGTTTTTATTACAGATTTTGGACCAACCACGATGACCGTTTTCTGTATATGTTAATGGAATATGTGCCAGGAGGAGAACTTTTTAGTTACCTGCGCAACATGGGGCGTTTCAACAACAGTACAGGACTGTTTTATTCTGCAGAAATTATTTGTGCAATAGAATACCTGCACTCCAAAGAAATAGTTTACAGAGACTTAAAACCTGAAAACATACTACTAGACAAAGAAGGACATATCAAGCTTACTGATTTTGGATTTGCTAAAAAGCTGGTGGATAGGTAAGTAGGTTTTTGTTACAGTAATTACGCTTTGCACATTGAACAGAAGAAAAAAACTTGATTTCAGAGCATTTCACCTAATGCTTCATGCAGTTCGCACATGTCAAATACCTTAATTTAAAGGAAATTATCATCTTAAATGGCTGCAAGGAAAACCAGTATGTCATGGGTTCAGCAGCAGCAGTCATTACACCTTAGGTATAACTAGGAGGAAGATCACAGATAAGCTACTGTAGAAAAATATTTTTGTATGAGTAGTTTTGTGTATTGAAGTTTTCAGTGATCATCTTGTAAAAAGGACTTGAGTGAAGTAATATTAAAAAATATTGAGACCTGTACATCAGTATATTAAATGGACATTAATGCTCCATACGCATTGAATTGTGAAGCGTTTTGTAATTTGAGTTTTCTTCTGCTTTCTTTTCAGAGAGTTTTTAATGTGGGAATAACATTTGAAAACTGGGTATTGTGTTTTTACTAGCCTGTTGCTAAAATGAAACCTCAATGTCTAGACAGAAACAGTAAGGCAAACAGCAGAATTGATTTCAGTGTAACTTCTACAATGCTGTCCGCCTATGTCCATTTCACTAGTGTACCCAAAATTTTGGTAGGGCAGAGGTTTTTTTTTTTTTCCCCTAGTGATTTCTCTGTTCTCTCTATTTGAAGTACTCTTCCGAGATTATAATACATGTTCTTAAAAGGAAGCAAGAACTGTCACAGGGATTAAAAAAAAGGGGTGTGGTGGTGGGAGTTAAAACTAGACTGTCATATTAGAAAAGTAGCGTGACAAGTTTTGGTATTATGCCCAAGAGCCACCTCTTGAAGGAGGCCATATCTGATTGTTCTAGCTGGGACAGTCTAATAAGCAAATTAGGTATTACATAGGTGCTCATCCTCTTCACTCGTCTGTTTTCCTGGTTAGTGCTGCTTTTGCATCAGCTCAGTGTCTGTGTGAAATTCTACAAAATCAGTTTGAAATGAATATGTTTCTGAGGGATCAATTCACGTTACCAGAGGTCAGAAAGGTTACTTGCCTATGGATTGCATTCTTACAGTGCTGGATTGCCTTTGCACAGGAGAATGGTAGGCAGCTAATAAGTACACTGGTTCTATTCACCTTTGAGGTCTAAAGATCTGTTCTGAAACCATAATGTTTTAATGTCAACATAGAATCATAGAATACTTAGGGTTGGAAAGGACCTTAAGATCATCTAGTTCCAACCCGGCCTTGAACACTGCCAGAGATGGAGCATTCACAACTTCTCTGGGCAACCCATTCCAGTGCCTTACCACCCTTATAGTAAATAATTTCTTCCTCAGACCCAGTCTAAACTTCCCCTGTTTAAGTTTGAACCCGTTACCCCTTGTCCTCTCACTACAGTCCCTCATGAAGAGTCCC